>WKFP01015175.1:4158252-4304351 GCA_011057875.1 Pterocles orientalis
GAGGGGCGGGAGGCCAGGGGTTGGCAACTTGAAGATGTACTAGTAAAAGTCAGCTGGTAAAACAGAATTTTTCACTTCCTGACATCAGTGTTAAACACGATGTGGCTGATTTATATATTCAGACTGGAAGCCAAAGCATGGGCTGCTGTAGCTCGTGCTTGCAGGACTACACAAAAAATCTACTGCTCACAGTCATTCAGCCTCCAGCCACAGAAATCATTGACAATGACAGCTTTTCAGAGGGAGTACTGACTGGGAAAGTCTCTCTACTCAGCAAGCAAGGGAAGATGAGCATCCTACCTTTTGTCTTTATGATCAAAGGAAGGAAGCTTTCTTAGCTGGACTTGGAGTACTCAGCATCAGGCATGTGTTTCAGGAAGATGAATGTGCTTAAATCGTATGACCAAAACCCAGATCATATTGTGGCTTTCTGAGTGATGTGTTTGCCTTTTTTGTTAAAGCTTCCAAAACCTTTCACACAGAACATTTAATGCTGATCATTCACCTTGCAATAAATAGCAAGGATAAAAAAATATATGAAAGATCCAAGAGATTTGGACATGAAGAATTTACATGTTTTTTAATTGTATTGAAGCTCCCAGAGAAACATGAAACAAAAAGATTTGACTGAAGCAAAGACTCCTGAGTAGAACTAGGGAGGTGATACTACGTTTAATATTCTTACGTCTGAGGTTCAGTGGATGAAAAATTTGATGCAGTGGGCAATGCTATTGCTATTGCTTGGAATCATGCTATTGCTTGGAATCATGCAAAAGTCTTACAGAGACTCAAAAAACACTGATGAGGAAAGAGGTTCACGGTTTCATATCAAGTAATGTAACTGAGCAACTAGTCAAGCAAACACATATTAAATTGGCTGATATCACTTTAATCTAAGGCTCTGAGGAGACACAGAAAAAAGATTTTAGGTACCATGGAGAACAGTGACATAGCTCAGAGAATCTTCCAATGTGCTGAAGAAATGGAGGTAAGGGCAGTGTAAAGGCTTTATTCATTTTCAGAAATTGTAATATTTCTGGTGTTATCAAAATGACTTATTTGAGAAATTATGTGCCATTAATAAATTTGGCATAAGCCAAATCCCATGGCCATCCATCTTCCAGTTTGTAGTGTTAGGAATTCTGGGAGTTCTAGTGAAATCTTTGGGGCATGTCAGAAGGGAAAATCCAGTTACCATGAGGTTTCTTTCAGTAAGATGTCTCATACTCTTGTCCTTTATTTCTTCATAACATCAATAAATACAAAGACAAAAAGGTTTTCCTTGAATTTTGCAAAACACTAAAAGTGAACATTTGCTTCTAAGCAGCTGCATTGCTTAGAAGTGATATCTATGGCTATGGTTGTGCCTTTTCAATGTCCTAGAGATGCCAGTCTGCAACGCACAGTCCAGCAGATTGTGGCCTAACAGTGCAGCATAACGAATATCTATGTAGGAAGAGTACTAACAGGAAAATTAATCATTGTAATGCTTTCTGTAGTGCTTTGAAAGATGAAGAAAAAATTTGGGAATTTGTTTTGCTGTTTTTTTTTTCATTCTCTCTTTAAAAGTTATGTTCCAGTTAAAAATATTCTACAGTCTGTGTTAGTAAGAAGAATACACAGTTACAATAAATCCTTCTGGTTTGATAATCTATATTTGTAGAAATAAAGTACAGTGTTTAATGATGCACACATTCACCTCTTTCTCTTGACACTTATAAACCTTTGATCTATTAGTTCATCCATTAATGCAACAAAAAGGTATCAGTTTCTAAATACATGCAGCTTGACTTTCTCTTTTATTATTCATTAAAATTTCATTTTCCTTCCACCCACCCAGCCTCTTTTCTTGATTCTGATTGACTCCTGCAGTGCTGTAAAACTGTCAACACAGAAAATAGAAAATATAGCATTGGATGAGTAATATTCTGTAATCCATTGAAAGATTTCTATGTGATCTATATTTTTTTTACAGTTCAGCTACAGCTTCAATGAAATCTACAATCTAAAGGCCTAAGACAGAAGAATGATAGATCATTTCCCCTCAGAATTGCTATATTTAAAATTCTGGCTTATGTGGTTGCTCACAGGTTGCATTTATTTGAAATGAAAAAAAGGAATAGTAGCAAATTTAGATCTACCTGTTCACCAAAGACTTTGAGCTCTCTTTGTCCTGTGTGATAGTAATCAGAAACACATGTAGGATAAAGTACAATTTGCAACCAAATGTTCAATATAAAAAAGTAACTCAGAAAGATCAGCTTTCATGTTTCATCTCACTGGATGTGCAAAAGTCTCTTAAGGAGCTTTCCTTAGTATAGCATATCCTGAAAATACCTTTTTTATGAGAAGAATAATAATCCCATGTTTGTTCTTCCCTGTCATTCTTTTTGATCAGTTTTAGACAGGCTAGAATCAGATTTCCTATGTTGCTATAAGCAAGTAATTTAAGGGATAAATAGTGGGCAAGTATTAGCTAAGATTTTTTGACAGTGAGTGCAAGGCACACACCTCTTTTTTGCACCTTTGCTAATGACTTCTTATGTCTCCTTGTACCTCTCTCGACTGTGAATGATACGGAGCTCCAACATGTTGCAAATACCTTGCACCAGTAAAGTGGTTATTGCGTGTCAACTAAAATTAGAATTGTTTTTTCTTTGTCATTCTACTGTTTCTTTCTGCTCCTTGCCTGTAATACAATTTTGTGACATAGTGGAATTTTCTGGGGATCTTCGGAGTCTAGTCACCCTCTGATCTCGTGCAGTGGTTGGTTCCCTCACTCCCCTACAGTGCCAAGCAGCACAGCAGCAGGTATTGAGTCATTTCTTTGTGTTCATGCTTGCCAGGAATTTTTCCTAGGATACAATTTACTTTAAGAAAATGTCTGGTTATTTCAGACAGTCTCTAAACATTTAGTTATAGCTCTTTTGGGATGGTGACTAGACAGAAATGCAAATCATGTCATCTCCTGTAATGATGGAGAATCCATAGTCAGTGAAAGGTCTAGATCAAGCAGCAGTCCTGTTGGTGAATTAGAAACAGGAGACTGACCGAAACAGCCTCACAGGCCACTTTGCCAAGAGGGCACTTGCTCAAACTCCATTCATTGCTTGTGTGGATCAGGGTTGTGAGACACTCTAGGAACAGATGACAAGTAGGGTGAAGTAGTGAAGATGCAGAAAGGTTCAAGCTCCCTTGAAGTCCTAGAGAAATGGCTCCTTGAATAAAAACCGTGCAACATCAGCAGTCATCTGAAATCCCTAGTGACTAGGATCTCACTGCCTAGAGATACCATCCTGAGCTCAAGAACTTCCTATTATGGAGACACAGTACTTAACCACAGACCAGAAGAGGATTCAGCATTACTGGAGCCAGACTTGTTGTCCAGCTGCTTATTCTTTTTATGTCTGCAAGGGCTCTTTTTCCTTACCCATCTCAGCCTGAAAATAATATTTCCTACCGAGTGCTTGTATCTAGATACGTACAAAGCATGACTATGCCACATTTGCTGTGGTGGTGGTGTGCTTTCTTGTGCTTTGTCATGGAAATGTATGGGAAGTGGCTGGGTAACACAGTACGTACTGAAGTTATTTTCTGGTTCAACCACGTTACTTCAGAGCATCAGGCAGATATGCAGCATATGCTGTGCACTCAACAGTCTGAGTGAGTGACTTATTGGGAAAGTGGTCTTTTCCTGACCATTGGAAGACACATAACTTTTATCTAGTCCAGCAAAAAAGAAGAGAAACTCATCAACCTAGTATTTTCTACCAAGTCACTGTAAGCAGCAATCACAGGATTGTCTTAATTATGGCAATAATATTTTTTTCTGCTATCATTGCATCTGTTCTCTTTATTTTTCTGCTCAGAATCAATGAAGAACAATTCTTTATGTGGTTGGATTTTTTTCCCCAAGTTTAATCTAACTGCAAAATTATTTTTTCAAGATCGTCTCTAGGCAACTGGGTATTAAAATCAGCAGAGATACAAGTTTGCATCACCAAGTCAAAGTGCATAATGAAATCCATCTTTCTCTTGAAACCACAGTGTAAAACAAATCAGCTTTGATACACCAATATTTCTTTAGTTCAGATCCTGTTTGTCTTGGAGAGACAGCTGTGATCTTCTCGCCTGTTAAAAACAACAAAAAAGTAACAACAAATGAGATCAAAACAAACAGGTAGAAATGTCCACAAAAGACTTAGACACAGTCTGAATTAGCCATATGGAAGTATAGTCACACTGTCCTGTCAGCCATCACCCTGGTTTTCTTATGCACCATCTAGAAATAGAGAAATCCAAAGCATGACAGATTACCAGAGCAGCAGGGCACATATCTAGCAATAACATCTTTGCAGATGTTCTTCACAAGTGCACCAGTACTTATGATGCAAGCATAAATTGTGTAGCAATACCCACGCACAGCTACGGTTTCCTTCATGTGTAATATATATCCATATATTACATTTATTATACATCTCCAGTATTCATTAACATTGGTTAACTAAAATTTCTCCAAGTGGCTTTGGCAGAGGTCAACAACATTTTTCAGTTTAGCTATAATAGAACCCATCAGTTTTGAAAAGGGTGAAAGTTTTTTGAATAAGGAAGCATTTAAGAGCATTTTTGATGCAGTTAATGTTCCCTTTCATTACCATTCTTTCCTGTTTCCTGATACTGATTTACATCTTTAGTGACCCTCATTTGGTACAAGTCAGCTATTTCTTGCTGCAGCTGTCACTCTACAGGAACTGTGTGTTGTACATTACACATATTGGATTGCTTTTTTGAGTTATCTATACACTGCAATTTAATTTCTTATCAGGCAGAGGAGGATACAGGGAAACAGTCCTCAGGACTCAAAAAAGTCTTTGGATTCATGTCACTCCACATAGCTGTCATGTTGATTTATTTGGCACTTTATTTCACATGTAGTGATTTTTCTGCTTGCAAAACCTTTCTTTATAAGGTAGCTCAGCTTGATGTCTCAAAAAATGCTGGCTGTCTGCACTAAAAAAGAGCATGAGATGTTCTAACAAATCTTAGCATCACAGCAGGAAATGGTGAACTTCAAAACTTTCAGCATTTGGCTTTGATTGAGGTAGGAATCAAAAAGCTTGGGTAGATAACTGAACCAGTCTGACATCTTGAGTTAGTGATGTGAGGTTGGGAGCCTCCATTTTCCACCTTTCTGAAAATATTTTTATGCCTTTTGCTCTGTTCCTAGCAGCAAATTGCAAGAGAACAAACTCTGTTCATACAAATGACAAGGCATCTGTGATTTCTTTGCTACAAAATATTATCGAGGCCAAAACATTGCATGATTTAAGGCAAGATCAGACATTTATACACAAAGCAGAAAATATTCAGAGCGATCCCGCTAGAAATTAACCCTTGTGTTCTGGAACATACCAAAAATTTATAAGAAAGGTAAATCTTCATCATGAATGGCATAAACCATCTCTTTATAAAAAGTGATTAACTAGAGTTGTTAAAGGACCCTCTAGGTAATACCACTAGGTTATATTGTAGTTACTTTACTGCAATATTTCTTCAGTCTTTTTCTCCAAAGTTGTTTTTAAATACGTTTGAAACAGTTTCCCACTGCCTTTTGTATGTGAGTTACACTGATTAATGGAGAAGGGGGGTGGAAAGAGAAGTAAAGACTTGAGTAGAAAAGGACACATCAACTTTCCAGGCCATGGCAGATCCATCATCAAAAATCCAGGTGGACTACCATCAGGACAGTTCCCTGAAGAGTTTAATTTGGGAGAAGTTCAAATATAAAGTGATTTAGGAAAGAAAAAAAAACCCACAAAAATATAAACAGTTCGGTGAACAGATATTTTTCAAATAACCTCCCTGCTATCAGAAAAAAAAAATTCTGACCAACTTTATTTGTTTCTACCAAATTAGTCACTTGCTTTGTTAGGGCACCATATAAGCATGATTTATTTCTTTTCTGTGTTAAACAGTTTCTCCTTCTTTATATCTCTAACATGGTATGTCATGTATTGATCGGAACGAGTATATGACAACAGAAACAAAACTTCATAAAAGTGTATGAAATTTAAATTCTAGATGTCATCATTCGTATGGCTCTTACTTTGTGATAGTGAAGTCACAAAGAGCTGGATTAGCAATTAAACTTTTAAAATGCACAGGTGACACAGAAAGGCCGGGGGTAAACAAAGGAGCTCAGAATAGTCAGTTTTGTCCTTCTCTAACCGGAGTCAGCAAAGAAATCAACCTTACTGGTGTAAGATTAGAATTTCCCTGTATTTTTGTTGATAATTCAGACCTAGACCATTATTTAGACTCTGTTTTATGTTGAGATAGAGTTCAATGGGAAGCTATTTCTTGCACTATTTTCCACCTGAAGCCATGGGAGCACAGGGTTTGTTCTGCAGAGAAGCGCAGCACCTTTGGGGAAAGCTGCAAACAGAAAACTGGCCAGCCTCCCTTCTCTTTCTTCATCTAGAAGCATCACCAAAGCAAGTGTCTGTCCCTTCTGGTGGTGTATAGACAGTTTACGTTGTTCACCTAGAAGAAAGACAGTAAATATGATAAATGTAAACATTCTTTCACAGAAAAGGGTCTTGAGCTGAAAACTGTTCATATATGCTGTAGAAATGAGGATTGCAAACATAACTGGATGCAGAAATAGCAGACAAAACTGTCCATCCGCAGTATTCATTTTCTTGATAGACATTTACTTTCTTCTCTTTTTTTTTGATTGCCAGCTCCACAATAAAAGTTCTGGTTGATTTAAACAAGTGTTAGATTAATTTAAGGCCACAAAGATCTGGGATGAATATCCAGAGAAGCTCTTTGGAACAAACTGAATGATCAGCAAAGTCTCCCAAGGGAAATTGTAGAAACTCTGTTACTTGGGACTCTTAAATTAAAAAGTACTCTGGGGAGCAGTTTCAGGAGATAGGCTTGATAACTTACTAGGACTTTCCCATTATGAAGCCTGGAAAGGCAATCATTATCACCAAGAGTAGGAACACGGTTCATTAAAGTTTATAACAAAAGCTGAAACACTTACCTATGTGACATGAATGCTGATGAAACAAGATAATATAAACATCACCAGATGCTGCGGAAGTCTCAACTGCCCTTTAAAGAGTTGGGGAAGAATGGTGCAACATGAAGTTTTGTTCTTTTCACTGGGCTGTGTGGTACCTGTACACCTCACATGCATCTTGACCTGAGGGTTCAAGCAGTTATGTTCCATTCACATTATTGAGCATGTGATGTCCATATCACTATATTTCCATGTTCCTTAAAAACACATTTTATATCAGGGATTTATAGCCAGCACAGGCAGCAGTAAGACACACCGCAAAATTGCAGGAAAGAAAACAGAAAAAAAAAAAGTTATGAAAGTATCTCAGTAAGTGAAAGTTGTAGAGTGGTCATTTATATTTTTAAGTCTACAGGCCACACTTGTCTCCTCTACCCTAGCATCCTCTCTTCAGATTTAGGCTTCCTCACTGAGGACAACTGAAACTGGTGAGATTAACAACATCTGACGTCAGCTGATGAAGAGTGGCAGGGTCCACTTCCAAAACAGGAGTCCCTTGTTTTGTACACTTCAGTATTTCTGGGCTAAGAAGTCTGGATAAAGCATTAGCTTAGCATTCAGGATAATACACCCAGTCACTGCTTTTGTAAGAGTCTCCATAAATCATTTAAACATTGGTCCATAAAGATGTTTAAGAGCATCGCTTCTCTAATTTCAGATAGAATTAACTGGCTAACACTCTGAAGGATCAAATGTTAGTTTCTTTGTGTCTAGTTCTATATGCAAAATAGGGATAGTAGTACTTCCCAATTCACAGGCTATAAATACATCCAGATTAAGGTATTTCAGCACTGTGTCAATAGAGCCATAAAGTCCCTAAACTAGTTAAGTTGTGCCGTGCACCCTGACACTAACCCACCAGAGACTCTGGCCCAGTGAATTTAGTTCTCCATTGCGAGTTGTGATAACAGGCTCATTTAATTCAAGGAAAATTTTACTCAGACACTGTCAAATACTTAGCATACCACAGAAATACTAAGCAAGACTTAAAGATGATTTAAAAACAGAAAATATTTCATTTTGCATGAATAATTTAAATTAAAAAAATATTAAAATGGCTTAAAGTAATGAATTAGTCAACACTGAATCCTGCACTAATCTATAACTACCTGCCACTACAAATTCTTCAGTGCCCAGGTACTGTTTATAAAGTACATAAAATCTACTTTTGATTTGATTATAACTTCATTTTCCACCTTAATTATATCAGGCAAGGTTAATCTGACAGTTAGAAACCCTATGTGTAGAAATTTTATGTAGGGGATTTAATTAAGCCTGGGGAATGGTGCTTTAATTAGCTACATAAGATTTACTTGAGTTGGAAATTCTTAGATTGACTGCTGCCAGAATCTGTATGGTATTTGTGTTGCTATCAGCAAAGAAAGGCATGGTACTTGTTTTGGACCAAATCCTCACTAAAATCTAAATTAACGTGAAAATCTCTTAAATGTTGGTTCAATACCTGTGCCTAAAATCATCCAGTGACAAAAGGCTTTCCGAACTGGTGGGACTCACTCCAGTGAGAAGGCAAGAGAACAAGAGAAGGGAAACCTGTCATGGGAGTGTTTAATTGTTGGTGTGCCAAGTGTCACTCTCCAAGGTAATGTCCAGGCACAATTTAGGGTATAGCGTGCACCAGATACTATTTACAATAAGCAGTATGGAAAAAGCTTCCCCACTGGTTTTGGCTAAACGGAACTCCTCCATGGCCACAAAAATACATGGATGTGATCTGAGCTGCTCACAGAGCCAGAGAGCAGTTCTTGGCTCATTTTCCTTACTACCATGAATGCATCCTCTAGAGCTGCTATCTACCTCCTGTTTCCCCTTCATCCAGCCTGGGGAAAGGGCTGATGACAGTAAGAACATGTTGCTGAGTGAACCTGGCTCTTGCAAGGTCTTGGCAAGAGAGGAGAGAAAACTGGCAGCAGTTGCAGTCCTGACTTCATTGGCTTCATCCCTTGTGGTAGACCAAGAGTGTAACTCTTTTTTTTTCTGACAGCAGTATACTGCAGACCTGTAGACATCCCTCTCTGATGTAGATCTTCAAAATGTGCCTGCAGAACCTTGCTATACCACCTTGCTTAGTTGCTCCTATTTTTTCCCTATTATCTCTCCAGTATTGCAACAGCTGTTCCCAGAGCGCCCAGGAGCCTAATGCAAGTGCACTCACGTTCCATCACTCATGGGGACTACTGGCACCTACTCCATTACGCAGCTTTTCAGCAAGGAACAGGGCACCTGGAAGACATTTGTCAATCATTTTCAATATCTTTCTGTCTTTGGATACAGTAAGGGGATTCTTGCACAAGTTTGCTAAAGGATTTAAAAAAAAAAATAATTGTTTAACAGTTCTGCCTCAAGCTAAGTTGAAGTGCTGTAAGCTGTTAAACTTATCAGTGCAGTTATCTGCTGTTACCAGGTGTGTTTTTTGAGTGTAGTTAAAAACAAAACGTTTGGAGACTACTCATTAAACTCACAGTGACGGGCTTGACGTGACCACAAAAGCTACATTTCTGCTCCAGAAGTTAAATTTTACATCCAGCAACGCAAAAGGAGATATTTTTGAACTTATTATCCAAGTATTCCCCTGCTTAGGAATTATCCTTCTGTGGATTGTAAAGTCCTGCTTGAAAACACAATTGTGCAATAGTAAAAATGAAATGTGTATAGAAGAACTTCAGAAACTCTGAACTGATAAAGAGACAAACTTTGCAGCCACATTAATTTTGTCTGCCATCAAGGTAGATTTCATAGTCTAAGTCTAGTATTTGGACAAGAGATTTCTAAGATCCTAGTGCATAGGAAGGAAGGAAATTAAAGATTCTATAGGTAACACTATATATAACATTTTTTGCAGTAGTTCTTAAGAAAACACAGTGTTTCTCGTATGTCATCTTTCAGAAAAAATAGATCTCGACTGAAATATTAGACAAGAGCTCATGGGAAAGGTTTGCAGAGCCTTTTCTTTGATGACCTACATTCTCTTTGAGTGATCACATTCTTCTTATGCAAAATTACCCTGTAATTTCTTTGGTTTACATTACTCTTTATTTCCATTCCTAAACATGGCATATAATGCTGATGGCAGAGAGGAGATGTCACATTCACTATCCTTATACATATGCAGAGATACATAATCAACTTGCAAAGCTATTTGCGGTTATATAGACTGAAAGGTATGTAATGAAAATAAGGTATCATATTTTGATGTGATTCTCACAAAATGTAACTTCCAGGAATGATGTCACTTCTTTAGCTGGAAGATCTTGGCTGACCTGGTAATGCCATTTCTGGAAATCCAAAAGTAAGTAAAACATGTAAGACTACAAATAATTCAACAGCATTCAATAGTTTTGTGATAAAGTAGATAGGGTAGGCATAATTCCCATCTATTTCCTGCCAAATGTTAAGTCATACTGACGTTAGGTAAGATACAACAATGGATTTTTAACTCATTGCTTCATAGGATTATTTCTGCACTTTATATTTGTACAAGTTGTGTCTGTATCTTTGTGGTAGACTTAGTTCTCGTGAAAAGTGTTGAAACGATCACACCAGAAGTTATTTGCCAATCCTGCCTCATCCAAACAATTCCGAGTTGAGTCTTCTGGTCTACAAACAAGCAAAGACATATAGGAGCATAGTTCAGTGATATGTTTTTGTGTTTGTGCTGTATTTAGGATCGACACTCAAATGCAGGACTCTTAAGTGTGCATGCAGTACAAATTCTAAATAATAATAAAGTTAGAAGAGCTAAGGTGCCTGTGTATGTTACTGGCACTGACAGTGACCACTGCTAGCTGCTTTTCTTGATACTATGAAAAAAGTTCTACAGTGAATAATATTTAATAATCTGGCTATGAAGAAATCTTCCTGGTTTCCATTACTTTACTGAAGTTTCAAAGATGGTACCCCACTTCTTCATTTACTGGGCTTTCATATTATCTCTTCTAAATAAATAAATATTTGTATAATATGTTTTGACTTTATGAGTTGGATTTGTTCCACCATAACTTAGGAAGAATAATGCAAATGCTAAGATTTTGGAGAGGAATCTGAGAGGTATTCTGCTGTAGCTTGAGGCCTTATTTTTATTAGAAAATGGTTTTTGTTCCTATTTGAGGAAAGTTTTTTTCCCTTCCTATTTTATTTGGAACGTTCACATTGTTCTATTATATGGAAAGGATAATGTTTTTTCTTATTATTGTTATTGTTATTCAAAATAATTTTATGAGAAATTCTCAGCATGAGGACAGTCTTATTTACACTGCAATAAGGTTGCTACTGGTCTGAAATCCTGAGCTTCTGTTCTTGTAATAGGTCTCTTTCTCCTAACAGGAATCTTCCTTGTGGAAATACCATCTGATCCATATCAAGCAAAGGATGCTGAAGTAATCTTTCATTTATCAATACTTACCATGAGAGACAGCTGTAAGAAAAAGCAAAAAAAAAGGCTTTGGCTAAAAAGCAGACCTCTGGGAGATGTAACAAACCCCTATGTTTGCTGCAGAGTTGGAGCCACAGGTCAGGGTTATCAAGCAGTGTCATCCTTCTTCCATACAGTAGGCAAGAGGGGAGGGGGAAGGAGAACATTTCTGTCTGTGCAGAGGGCAGGTTTATACACGATAATGACAGAAACAGCTTGATAGTGTCTGAACTCCACACATAAACAAGTGGAGATGTCCTATAATGTGTCTGTTTCTCTAAATATTTCATATGCTTCAGTGACTTGAATAGTTAGTGTTGGCGCAGCAAAACAGCTCTTTCAGTGTATTTATGCTTCTAAAACCTTTGAGGAATTCAGTAGAAGTGACCATGTGCAACAAAATATTTTCAGAGGAATCAGTCTTCTAATTTAATCTCATTAAATCTTGCTTACTGCTTAGACTTTCTTTTCTTGTAAAATCCAGAAAGGTCCAGGAATTTAGCACTAAAATGTCCCCATTTTGGACAAGCTATTGGAGACCTCTCCTTGTTTTCACTTCTACCTTCCTTTGCACAAGTGGCTTGGTCTCCCATGCCCTCTCTGTCCTTGTCTCAACCATGTAAGTGACACAGGACTCCCCTCCCTTCAGAAAATCTGACCTACGTGTCTGGCAGCTGCAGGGCCCTATGTCAGGGACCAGACCTTACAGGACATGGGGGCAGCAGCAGCAGCTGTGGTTTTTGCTGGGCTCCTCTTCTCTGCATCATTCAACATCAGCTTACTAAGAAAACCAGGTGGCACCTCTGCAGAAATCTCTTCTTACTGGACCATAGCTGCAACCCGCCTCCTCTTAGAAGATCATTAAGCTAACAAATATATCTTGTGAGCTGCATGTGGTTCTTACATCACCAGCTGGATCACTTCAGTTTGTGCTATTACTTGAGTTACTAGGTCTAATATTTCCAGGGATTTTGGCAGCATTAATATTATGGGTTATGTTTTAAGAAAGTACTGAAAGTTGGACTTCACTGTTGAAATCGCCCAAAAATTTAGAGTCACTTTAAAAATCTTTGATACAAAGAACAGGAAGGAAGAAACTGCTTCCAAAATTCAGGGTATCACAGAGGCTAGAAATGAAACTAAACCAAGTCATGGTCTTTGTCAGGCCAACAGAAAGAAGATCATAGCAGACCTCCCAAGAGATTAGCCGCTGTTAGTGGAGCAGTGTCTCTTGTGTGTATATAATCAGCTTTTGTGCTGTCAGGTGAAGGGGGAGCCTTCTCATTGGAAAAGCTCAACACAGGCAGATCTACATTGCATCTGTGGTAGAGTGGTAACTGCATATGGATTTAATCTTGCCACCAAAACCAATGTGTGACTGTATCACATGTTAATGTAATTTACCATATCAATTCAGAGTTCAGTGAAGCAAGTTCCCTGTGAAAATCTAATCTTCATCTCTATTCCCTTTATGTTTTATTTTCCCCCTTCCCATGCAATGATCTTTATCTGCCTCAGATTTCCACACCTCTGTCAAGCAGTCTGCAGTGTTTCAGGTTTTATATCATTTTACCTTTCAAACGTAACTACAGAGGAGTGATATATTGGGATTAGCTCACTAGGCTTGTCTGATCTATGTGACTGTAGCTTTTCAAGTATCCAGCTAACCAACAGCAATACTAAATGGTAGTGAGCTTTTTATTGATCCAGGCAGTTCTGCATTAAAAAAAGGGAAGCACATGCTTCCATTAAAACATATTCTGAAATAGTCTTCTCCCATCTTCTAAACTCCACAAATGGGAGGACAGGCATCAGGAAAAAATTATATGCTTATTTTTTCAAATTGAGGATGGATTGAATGATTTGGTTGAAGGAAAGAACATGACATGAAGATTTCCATGGAAAAGAACCAAATCCAAAAGACTTCTATTTAAAAAAAAAACCAACACAAAACAAAAAACAAAAAATAGTTTGAAAGCCTTCTGTTGATTTTTATTGAATGAGTTATATTTATACTTTGCTATATGCAGGAACTCAAGTTTCAGACTGCCAAGAAGACAGGATGGGATCATGTGGTTATTGGCTGGTGTACCCTCCAGCACAACAAAGTAGTCATTGAAGCATTTACTTTTAAAATGGTTCAGTGTACCCGCATTGACCAACACTGGTTAGTGTAAATGGCTCAGCCTGCCCACACATGCCACTCACAAAATTCCAGACACATTTCCTCCCTTTCTATACAGTGCTTGGCATCTTTCAGTACATTACTTTTTTTAATAGCTTTTAAAGAAGTAATATTCAAAACAGGGGTGGTGTTCTGTTTTGCTTGTGTTACATTTGTAAAGAAATTCTGAAGATTCTAAACAAAAAGTCTGAGTCATTTTAAATGGAGTCCAATACACAAAAATGTATTCTTACTGATGATTTTTTTCCTCCTGAGCTTGATAAGTGCTTAGACATTTGCTTATGATTTGAGATGGAGGTTCAGTTCTCTGTTTTGCTGGAGAATTTTTTATATTACCTTAAGCAAATCATATAGCTGTGGTGAAAATAAATATAAAACTACAAATACAGAACTAAAATAATATAAAGGCAATAAAATGAAGTGCAATAGTTATATCAAAGATTGTGGCATATCAAAAAATATTGTGGTAGTTATCAATATATATCGTGCCATACTGAATACTGCTATAAGCAAAAATAAATATTAAAGATGAACACTGGGAAGCTATTTCAGTACTAATCTCTACAAAGTTACTGGTAATCAAATATGTTGCATCTTTCAAGATTAGGTGCATACAAAAAAGAGGAGTTCTTATGAAAGCTATATTGTTCTTGATAGTTTGAATTGCTACCTTTGCTAACTTTTGAAACAGCTATTGAAGGGTAGTTATAGAATCATAGAATCACTAAGGCTGGAAAAGACCTCAAGGATCATCAAGTCCAACTGTCAACCCACACCACCTAACTCACTAAACCATGTCCCTAAGCACCACATCTACACGTTTCTTGAACACCTCCAGGGATGGTGATTCCACCACTTCTCTGGACAGCCTGTTCCAATGCCTGATCACCCTTTCAGTGAAGAAATTTTGTCTAATATCCAGCCTAAACCTCCCCTGGCACAACTTAAGGCCATTTCCTCTTGTCCGATCACTTGTTATAGTCACTGTGAGACCACACAGTGCAAACCGGTTGATTTAGCCTTGGCGATATTTCCATTTAATGCTGCTTTTCAAATGGCTGAGAAGCTCTGCTGAGGCAGACTCAAGAAACTATAAGGTTCATTCATTGAAATAATAATACCCAGACTATTTACCACTGGCAGAGAGTGTGAAAGCATGTGGAGCATTGGCATCTCCTGTATCTGGACTCGAAGGACAGGATTCATCTCTCCCGATGTGGACATCTTCTTTTGAGTTAGTCCTGCTAAGCCCCTTTCTGGTTAATGGAAAGAGACAGGCACTTCTTTTTCATGCTATAATAATTTTCTACATCTTCTAGGCCTTTTTCTCTCTGCCGTCTTTAAGGGATAATACCAGGCTCAGAGAAAAAGCCTACATTTTAAATACCTATAGTGAAATTAATTAAATCTCATGCTCTTCTTGCTCATAGACCAGTAAAGGACAACTGGAGTTTATCACCAATAACAGTTTGTAACTATTCTGCACAGAGTTGATGAAAGCCATAGACGTTATGTACTTACCCTAGTGAAGTCTCACATCAAAGACTTTCAGATGCTTTAACTCGTGCTGATGGGATACTCTAGGTGGCAGAAATGTTTTTAGAGAACAGCAAAAAAAGTGGCTCTAAAAGTTCTACTTGCTGCCTCCTGTGTCTCTCATTTCAACATTGCGTGATAAGTCAGTGTTGCAACCCTTGTAGCATCTGTTTTATCTCAAGTTGTCATAATACTTTGTGACAATGCATTCAGTTCTTTGGGACTGAGAATATGCCTTCCTATTTTATCTGAAACATCTTGTATTTGAAATCACTGTTTTACTAGACAGTGACCTACTAGGCGGCTGCAGTGGTCTTATGCAGCCTCTCCTTCATGTGTCTCTCCAGCAGAATGTATCTGCAGGCTCCAGGTAAAATACGGCCAAGGTAAGCAAGTAATCCAACTCCATGCAATTCACAACCATCAAGAGGGGTGCAGGGACTTCCTCTAACATGCCAGGAGGTTTCCTTCCAGTCTTTATCCAGATCTCTGGCTGACTGCACCTATGTCAGTTGCATCACCCTGAACATTTTTTTTTTGACCAAAAAAGGTTCAAGAGTTTAAATAGTAGATCTTTGCTAGCCTAAGGGTCCTTATTTTGTCTGAAATGGGTTAGTTCACCTGGCAGTTCTGTGGAATGGAAAAAGGGCTCTAGAGATAAGCAAGTGGGAACAGGCGTGTAGGTGAAATCAAAAGAGAAGATAGGAGCAAGATTTTATGAACTAGTGACTTCAGCAAACTCTCTGCAACTCTTTTCCGCTGAAACAAGTACGAACAAGGAAATCTTGATTTCCAATACAAACCTGCTCAGCAACATATTCTTCATAAAGAACTAAGTTTGGGGTTTTTATGTTGAATTTCAGTTGAACTCCTTTTGGCTGCATTTAATAAGTTTTGGGACTGTGTTTGTTTTTAAATAATGTGTTGGAGGCCTCTTGATCAGTTCTGTAGCTCTTAAAGGAATAAAACCAGTGAAAAACAATGATAATTACCTGCCATTCCCTGAAAAGTTTTATGAAGCTCATTTTTTGTTGAAAAGACCTGTATATAAGTCTCTAAGAATATCAGCTAGCATCCAGAATATGCCTGGGGACTGTGTCATTCAAGTAACATTTTCCAGAAACTCTTCAGTGAGGTTCTAATAGCTGTTTTCTGTTTAACACAACACTGCTCCTCTCCCTTTAAAATTAATCCAGCTTTCACTGAACTTGAGACTTTGTTCTTCTTCATTTATTGTCAGACAGAAACTATATTTTATTTCCTGCAGTGTAAAACATTGTCATTTAGAATCACAACTGGATCAGAATTTTCTTACCCCGTCCGTCTCCAAAATAAATCCCAGTTATAACGTTTTATGTATGCATATAGCTGAGACATTATTTCTTGATCCCATGGGTAAAAAGCTTTCCACAGAGCCTCAACATAGCATGTAACTCAGAACCAATTTCTGAAAGACAAAATATTGTCTGTTGTTACTTAAAAAATTTAATTCTGGCTAGTAAGCTTATCAAGGACCTCTAGGCTGCCCTTGATCTGAGTATCATTCTCAACCATGACTCACTTCAATGAGGTTGAAAGGATATGTTTCAGTGCAAGGTACTTCTTTCTCCCACATCTGATTTGTAGAAACATTTGGTCACCCACAAAGTGACCATTCACTGGGCTGAAAGTTGATTCTGTTCTTATATTGCTGTAATAGCTCCTAATGCATATGAGGGACCTGCAAAAGAAAATTTTCCACCTGCTCACATTTCACTTGGAAACACAGCCTCAATTTTTTTGTAGAGGATGCTGCATGTTTTGGAGGAAAAAGCCTTGTTATTCTGGGAATTAAACTATTTTGAAATACTCTAGGCAATGTCAATCTCCAAAAATGTTACTGTCAACATATGAACACCAAGGTAATTTTTTCTGTACATAAATTCATGGAAGAGCTTCAGAGCAATTTATAAGGGAAGTAAACATCCTCCTACCTTACACGCTATCCTTCAGCAGTGTTTTTAATTCAAAAAGAGCTCTTTCAAGTTTTCTGCCACATAACGTTCTGTAAAGTGTCTCTGAAAATGTTTCACTTCTCTTATCTCATAACTCTGTGGCTAAATTTAATGGATGGAATAGCAGTTTTGTTTAATTTGATTTTAGGCATTTGTTTTGAGTCTCAACAGGTAGACACTTCTTTTTCATGTGCTATTTTTTTTTTTTCAATTATTGACACTAAATTTTATCTGTTCCTCCAAAGCAGTATAAGCAATATGTTTAAAATCAGTTCTGGCTGCTACTTTGAGTGTCAATTTAAGAAATATTTCAAGGGAATGTCTACTAACTACGATCTACAGAAAGCCCTGACAGAAACTTATGACACAAGCGTGTAAAGCCATATCTAATTTCTACCAAAATCTTCAGGCTACTCTGTTCTAGCAGCAATAATCACTTAACTCTTATGCTTCATTCTCCCTAACCTTAGTTAAGTTTCCATCATATAATATAACCTCAAAGAAAAGTGATCCGTGGTTGATAAACACTGTTACTTAGAACCACCTTTGGTGATTGAATCAATGCTTCTGGCAGGAGCTGGGTTCAGAGCTTGCTTTGGGCAGGAGGTTGGACTAGATGATTTCTGGAGGTCCCTTCCAACCCCTTCCAAACTTCTGTGATTCTCTGAAAAGTGAAAAGACCCATCAAATTACAGTGATTGGTAGAGCTAGAAGTATAAATGGGAAAATTCACAGTCAGCTGCAGGCTTAATGAAGAGGAAGACAAAAAAAATTAACATACCACTTTGGAAATTTAACAAATAACGCAATGTTGAAAAATATACATGAAACTTCCTAAAACTTTGCTACTGAGTTTTTTATGGTTTTTTGTTTAATTTAATTTAAAAAACAAAAAAGAAAGAAGCAATTCATGAAAACAAACGCACAGCTATGACTTTTCTCAATACAGGAATATTTTCAGTGAAACATTATTCTCTTATAGCAAAAGATCCTTGTATTAATTGGTCTTAAAATTTTGACTTATGAAGAATAATATTTTAAATTGCTGAATTAAATTTTCAACTCTCTTTTGCAACGGTATTCTGCAGCAAAACAACAACAATTAGAAGAAATTCTGGAATGGCAAGATAATTTTTTTCATTTACAGCAATTCTTTTTTCTTCTTTTTTTGTGTCTTTAAATGCCATTTCAACATAACTAATGTAAAAAGTAAACATTGGTAATTTTAAAGACAGAATGCTGGTGTTGCTGTTATACTGTCTCTTCAGTAAAAGTATATTGTATATAGTTTCCAAATCCTAGAAACTATTTTGGGATACAATATTGTGTTTACTGTTTTTATCAGAAAAAAAAGATTCCTTCAATGATATTTGATTTTAGTCCTGAAAAGAAAAAGGAGTATGCAAAATCGCTTATTGCATGAGATGACAGGCTGAAGTCACAGAAAGCACATTTCTATGTCAAGACATCACACAGTACTGAGTTAACTACACTTCTTGCTACAAAATGAAAGTCACTTGCTCTTCATAGTATTGCAATATTGTACAAAGTCGAGATGGTGTTTTTTCTGTAACTTTTTTTTTTTTTTTATTTTGCAGTAAATTAAATTATGATTACCATGTTTGACATTGTATTACCTAAACAATAGGAGGCTGCTAAAAATAACTGAATGGGGCAATAACCTATGGCAAAGACCTGATTTCTGAAGAGAATTCTTCTGAATGCTTATGTTTTTTTTATGAAATGAGAAGTGTATTAATTGGCAAACATCCCTACCCAACTTTCATTAGGCTAAAAGAGTTTGCTTTTCATGTAGCTTAGAAAAAAAAAAGGAGTTAAAACTCAAAATATGCCTTGCATATGAAGAAGAAATAAGAATGTTTTAACATATTGCCAGAGACTGCAGTATGAGGAATACTGACAGAGACATTAAATTAAGGTTGGACATTTCGCTTCAGCCTTGTAATCTGCTTCTTCTTTTCAGATGAAACCAAAAGTAAGTGGAAACAGAAGTTAAGAAACATTGAAGATTTAGGTAAGCAGAAATTGGTGTGTAAATGTTTTTAACATTATTCTGCTTCCTGTCCCTTTAGTGAGCATACCTCAATTTTGAAAAGGCTTCTTTGAGGCACTTACTGAGCTAACGTGTTTAAATGATAAAGAGATTTGTTATCTTAACTCAAATGGGTAATAAGGGCTGCTACCCTGGGATCCACTCCAAGAGTAGATTGCAAAATTATGAAGGTGCAATCATGCTCTGAGAGAAGTGAAGGAAACCTGTCATGTCAAAGGGGCCATCAGGAGGATTAAATGGGGTCTCCAGAAAAACTAACGAATTATTTGCTTCTTGATTCACCAGGTTCAAACTTAGAAAGGAAAATACATTAGTTTGAGTTGGTGCCTGCACAAGATATTTCCCTATAGTTTTTAATCAAAATGGAAAATAAAACTGATTTCAGGTTCAACAAAAGATGTTAGAGAAATTCCCCAGCATACTAGGGAAGTAACTTACTTTCTTTTCTGAAGATATGTTTCACTATTGAGGAGTTTATCTTGTTGTTATGTTATCAGGGTTTTATGTGGTCCTGCTTAAGCAGGTGGCTTAGACCAAACGATCTCCAGAGGACTTTTCCATCCTCAACTATTCTGTGATTCTGTGCTCTGATACATACCATTCTGCAGTGAATTGTTCTCCTTTCTGCCCTCTTCTACTTTATGTGAACACTTATCTACTAATTAGAGGAAAGACTGAAAGCTATCATTAGAATTGAGCCACCTAAATAAAAACCTCTAAATTAGATATTCTAAGCTTCTACCTGTTTCTTCCAGGAGGGCATGTTTCTCCTCTAAAATCTGTATCCAAATAATGGCCTCAGCAGATGTCTTAGATATGCTGCGAGGTCATAAGTGGCCCTCAAAAACTTGGTTACCCATCCTGGGTATCACTTGCATTAACAAGTCTTCAACCTCACTTTTTATTTCTCCCAGCTCAATCTGGATCTAATTATCTATTCAAAATAAACAAGTACCATAAGAGAGATTGAGGGCAACCTGTCATTAAACAGTTGACAGAATCATGATCAGTTACTTGAATGTATCTATTATTTGCCCCAGAGGAAGTCAGGACAAAGGAGGAGTTTGCTCTGGTAGATGAAGACTGGGTTAAGGAGCTGGGTTAAGTAATCTGGACACCCATAAATCCATGGGTCCTGATGGGATGCACCCGCGGGTGCTGAGGGAGATGGCAGAAGTCGTTGCTAGACCACTCTCCATCATCTTTGGCAAGTCGTGGGAAACAGGGGAGGTGCCTGAGGACTGGAGGAAAGCAAATGTCACACCAGTCTTCAAAAAGGGCAAGAAGGAGGACCCGGGTATCTATAGACCGGTCAGCCTCACCTCCATCCCTGGAAAGGTGATGGAACAACTTATTCTCGATCACAGTTTATATTGAGCAGAATCAAATCAGCCCAAGCCATAATTAAAAAATGAACGTTACTAAAACAAAGTCTCATATGTTAGTTTTTTGCCAAATTCTTCTGTGAGCATTCCTAGCTTTCAACTTCCTTCTGCTTTTTAACCTGTCAGGACCAATTTCTGAGATGCCCGCAAGCATAATCTGAAGTACTATGGTTATTACACCACAAAGTTAGTCTTTCTGCATTATCAATGTAAAGAGAATCTGAAAATTAGTTAGTTATACTATGTATATTTGCTCAAATGTACAAGTTTGTCTTATTTCCACTAATCAATTAGATCCATAAAAAATATAAACTAGTTTTGTAAAGAATTATGTGAAGCTCCATTTCAAAAGACCTTCAAATAATAATCACCATGCCACATCTGTCTCGGAGACTGAAAAACCCCTATACTCAACAGCCTCTGATGTCAGTCAGGTGGTATTGGATATATTAGTTCAGGCTGTAATCATATTTACTGCTTAAAATGTAGTTATAATATCAAATGGACTGTTAATGCTTCTTTCTTAGTTGTAAGTAATTGCTGGACAGAAATGTGAGGATATATAATAGACTGTATAAAGTAAGCACCATGTTAGAGCTCCTGTGTTGTATGCCGAAGATAATTCCATGGTTGGAACTTAACTAATAATAGGAGTACACCAAATATTCTATAAATTCAGTAGAGAGAAGTATCTAACTTAGCTCTTATTTAAGGTAAATTAGTCTTCAACTCCCAATCACACCCCTATAAATCCTTAGCATTTAAAAGTTGACTTATTTTTTTTTATATTGCTCAATTCCAGTTCACTTGTCACTCACTCCTTAAAAAAACTAATTTAAAAAGTGATTATTTATTTCCTTTCCCTTCATTTTCCTCAAAATGTTAAAAGCTTTGTATATTCATAAAGTAAATGACTTAGGCAAGTAGTCTGGGGAAAATAAGGAAATCTCATTAACTAATGCATTAAAAAAACCCAACCCACCCTCAATGAAAAAAACCCCAGACATTTTAAAAGCTACTGCCAGAAGTGGAAGAAATTGCTTTTGCCTAAGGCTGGATTTGCTCCTTAAGGCTTTTCTTCCTCCACCATTTCCTCTGCAAAGTGAAGATTACTTCACCATCAAAAGCAACACACAGTGTGTGATTTTCCTTTTCTTTGGCATTCTAGAATAAAAATTTTACTACCTTCCTGAAAGTGTTCATGCTTTTACTTGGCTGCTGCTTCTTTCTTGAAATTCTGAAAAGTTTCTCAGTGGCATAGGGCTTCCTTCCTGAAGTTTTTTGTGCTATATAGGTAGCAAAATAGTAATGTAAAGATGTGGGAGCGTTTATTATTTATTAAGTAGTTTTTATAATCGGTATTTTCTGGAGGTGTTCTAGAGGAAAACAATGGTCAAAGTACAAGATTTAGTTTTATTGTTCAGCAAATAATGTATGCTTCATCTCTTCTGTATTTGCAATAAGCCCTTTTTGAAATTACACATCAAAGGAGCTGCTTGGATTTATAATACTCTGGTGACCTGGTAGCTAAAGTAACTGAAATCATTGGGGTTTATGGCATTAAGACAGACCGGGAAAGAATTAAGGACTAGATCCAAAACCACGCTAGAGGCAGAGGTGTATTACACTCTACCAGAGTTTTATGCATAGACCACCCCACTAACTCTGGAACTGGTAGTAACGGGCCTTAATGTGGTGCTGCACTCGCACAGACACAATCATGCTGCTTTTGGGATATGAAGTCCTTAGATTAGTTTCCATTGCAAAGCTATTTTAGGCTACAGTGTGAAGTAAATAGATTATCTGAGTATGACTCTTGCTGTTTGATAGGACACAGAAGTTGCATAAGAAGAAATAAATACATTTCACAACTGGATGCAACTAAAACTTTCATAGCAGATACATGATTAGACAGCATTTAGAATGTACTCCTAAAATAACATTATAGTTTTTATAGTTTCTTGATCTTTAATTACCAGTACAGCTCATCTGCTCCAATAAAAATTCCATTAAGAACTCAGTCAATTTAAAGGTTTATAAGGCCTGCAGACCTGGCCAAATTTGGCCTCACCAGTCCCAGAGTGGGAATCATCCTGCCATCTTAGAATTCCACACCTGGACGTTATTACCCAAGACTGACATCTCAGGATCTCTTCTTAGTTAAAGGATAGAAGTGGGGAACCCCAGGAAGGAATTCACTTTTATCCTAAAATAGACGTGTAAAATTAGTCATCTGTATTGCACTTTGGAGCTGCCTCTTTCTTTCTCTACTATCCTCTGGTCCTAAATTAAATTCTTGTCTGCACAGATTCAGCCTGGAAGCATGTTCTGGCAATTCTAGGGTGCATTTTATCTGATCTGATCTGTCTTAGATATCTTCTCCAGAGTGAGATGAACCGTGCCCTACAAGTACCTACTTCATTGACTATAAACAAGGTCTAAATGACTCCTTCTGTAGGAAGCTACGTTTGGCCAGATGATTCCCTTATGCTGTGTAATGCAAAGCACATAGCTGGAGGCAGAGCTAGATCATTTCAGAATAATGAATAACTCCAGTGGTTTATATGCCTGCTCTGGGGCTATATATAACTAAACATTTGTTGAAGCTGTTCTGATACATATTAGCAGCCAAACTGGCACTAAGATCAAGGGAGAGCAGGGATACCCTAAACCACTTTTCATATTTCTACCTCTGGCCAGTCCTGAGAAGAGGTCACATTCATTGAATCCATGCTTCATGAGATGTGCAACTGTACTCAGGATAAAGCTTTATCCAAACCCACGTTTTGTCACAGGATAAATTCAGAGTTATGTGCCAGACCCAAATTTGATGGCATTCCAGTCTGCAGAACACAAGGATGATTTTGTGCAATTTTGGCCAAGTTAAATAGGAAAGCCTAAACAGTTCAGAAGTAACATATAATTTTGTGGTGCTTTGTGAGGTGAAGGGAAATTTTGGGGGAAATCAGATTGTCTGTTCACAGAATTGCTTGTGAAGGCTATCAAAGAGCAGTCTAGCCACTTGCTACTTATTTTCATAATCCAGTAACACTAAGCTGCTAAGGAAGCTTGAGATGCTAACGTAATGCCTCTTATTAGTTTTTTTTTTCCCACTTCTCATCTGTCATTAACTTAATCCATAGATCTTAAAGCACCATAAAAGAGAGGAGTGTCATCTTCATATTAGGCAGATAGAAAACAGAAGGCATTAGAATGTTTCCTAAGGATAACCAAAAGGCCACTGGAAAAATCTGAATTACAGAACCTGTTTTTTTAAGCTCTAGGCCAGGCTTCTTTACATGAAACAGCACCTCTTGCAGTGGAACTAATATAAAGGGTGTGCACATGCATTCAAGCATGTCTAAATCATCAGGATGTTGACATGACAGCATTTAAATTTCCAGAATAAATTATATTCCATTTCCATTGCATGATGTCTTAAAAGACAGCAGAGAATATGTTCTCAGGCAATGAATTTGCTTTCAGTGACATGGAGACTGAGTATATTCCTGAAGAGTTGTGTCGGTCACAAGGGCAAGCAGATCTCCATGCTGCTAGCTGGCCTGAGTTGGTGCTGAATTGTTAATCAGTGCTCAACACGCTGCATGGCAGAATTCAGTGCTGTAGGCTACATCCTGATCAATTTTTCCTCGATATTAAATGTGTAAGCACAGACACAAAATAATATAGTGTTGTGACTTGACTCCTCATTTTAGTTGGCAGTGTTCAAAGGCAGACAGAGAATGAAAACCCAGCTATAATTAAGTGCTTGGAAATGAGTAGTTAATGAAGAAACAAACAGGGGACCAGCTGAGAGCCTGCTCTTTCAAACAGGTAGAAAGTTGGTTACTCACTGAAGAATGAAATGATTTGAGGAAGAAATATAAGATATTAATCATGTGACATGGTGGTAATAAACTCAGAAGATTACCCAGTAAAGGAACAGAACTTAAATAAGCGCTCTGTATTTACTGGGCCCCAAAGCTTTGGACTTAACAGCTCAAGAGCTTTGTATTTCACTTTTAGAGACTGCTGAACTAGTTAAAAGAAAATTTGGAAAAACATATTTAAAGAGCATTTAAAAATGAGAGCTTGCATATGCCAAGCATTACTCCATGGAGACTTGCAAAGGCCAAGAAACAGGCTCTGCAGAGAGGCCACCTTGCACTGTGGGTGTTATGCACTGCCCCCAGGCTCTGCACACAATCCAGGCACTGTGAGCGACAGCCCCATAGATTCAGGGGTAAGGGTAAAGGGAACTGCTTTTGGCTGGGACTGTAATACTTCACTGCTTCTATGGCTTTCTCTTGTATGAGATACAATAAAGCGTATTAACTGTATTTCACTTGTCTGTATGTCCTGGAGGAGTTCAAAGGGGATGGACAGAGGATCTCCCTCTTCTCATATGTCTTAAAGTTATTAAAAGTCATTCTGTCTGAGATAACTTAAGATAGAGCTACACTATCTTTAAATTAGGCTTCCTTGAACTCAAGGTTTAATTTGAGCTTTTAGAGCCAAGTGGCTTGAATATCTTTACCTATGCAGTCTATGTGGCTATGGTTTGACAGGGGACATGTTTGGCTTTGCCAGAGCAGAGTTAGCATGTGAACCAATATATGAACAATGGAGTAATGTGGAATTTTCACTTGAATGTGAGCTGTAAACTAACATGCAAACTAATATGATAATGCAGATATATTCTTACCTCTTCTTTGCCACTTTTAGATGTATAGATAACATGATTACAGAATAAAAATTTTGAAATTACAGATTTGTTATATGGAAGCTTTAGATACACATTTCATCAGAGTTAAATGTGTTTATTCTATAGAATCCAAAATATACGAAAAATAAATTTTGTCTTTCTGTTGTAGAAACAGCCTCTTTTATCTAAACCAGAGAGCTTCCATGCCACCTTTAGATAGACTTAAAAGAAATAAACTCATGTGTAGCCTCTCCTTTTCTCCTCATCAATGACATGCTTAACAGCCTTTTTACCTGTTTCTCTGCTTTTTTCAACATTGCCTGCTACACACTGTGCTCTGCAAACCCATCCTAAAAAGCATCACCCCTTCTCCACTGAAGTTACTCAGCCACTCCTGGTGTCAAGCCTGATGTCTCCAATTGCTTCCCTTACTCACCTGTGCCACACACAAGTATCTGTGGAAAGGGTACATAACGGTATCAGTGTTTTTCCTGCCAGATTCTCCACCCCCTCCTTATTATTTCCTATCCTTCTTGATTTATGTTAGTCTCCTACACTGCTAGGTTAAAGATTGTGTCATTTACAGTATTGCTGACCTCAGACACTTGAAAGGAATGTGTTAACCTCTGAATAGTAATGAGCTGGGTTTTAAAAATATATATTTGCATGATCATATTTATACACTTTATTTGCCCTCTGCAATTTTACATGAGACTTTACAGTCAACATCTTAACCACGAAAACTAAGGTGTGGGGCTTTTTCATATGAAAGCTGAGATTCTTATATACAAATATTACTCTAGCAACTGAAGGTTAGAGAAAATATCAGATATCCCAAAAACTGTGATCAAAATGAAATACAGTATTCATTTGTGTTGGGGAAACATATGTTTGAATACTAAAATTTTACTGCACCATTATTTATCCTCCAGGATCCCAGAGCTTAAAGGTCTCCTTTTGGTTGAATCCTCTCTCTACCGATCAAGAGGTGATAAATTCATAAAAGCTGAACCTCTGACGAAGTTCTGCACCCTTTGAGGAAGAGGAATGAATGACAAGACTATCACCCTTTCAAAGTTGTTCTGTACTGCAATTAGATATCAAAGGAAGTGTTCACAGCAGCTTAACAATCTTTCAGCCTCTTTTCTTACCACAGCTGAAACAAGAACTTCAAACTGGGTGTACAGAGTGAGAAAGAGGATTCTTAGCTAAGACTGATAATTTTGTTGAATGAAAATCCTGTCATGCAGATCTTTGATAAAAAGTTGAGAGGTGGACCCCAACCTTAGACATGATATGAAAATACTGTTATACCCATAAAGAATGAGAATAAATGGGAAAACAAGTGGCACACATGCCTAATTCCCAATGAACATGATATTAACTGCATCACCATTATATAGAGAGGATTTAATGCTGGAAACTGTTTCTCTGGTGCTACCAAGAAGTTAAAATCTTCTTTCATGGCCTTTTTAATGCATGTGGTGGGAGGAAGGAAATCTAACACAGTGTGTTCCTACAGGTGTTAGACTAAAAAGGGCAGCTTGGTAGGTCTGTTTGCAAGCAAATATGTTTTATTAATCCCCCCTGTCCATACAAATGATAAACATAAATTACTAAATTTTAAATTTGGATTTTTCTTTCAAGTTTGTCAAACCAATCCCAAGTCTTTCAAATACTTATACCTATGATTAATGCATGTAATAGTACTTCCATTGATTTTAGTGGCAGTATGCTATGCACAACACTAAATACCTGTATGATTATGTATTGTTAGGCTAGTAATTTATTAGATAAAAATGAATAAATATGAGAGGTCAAATCCAAATGGGAAGATTTCAATTCTTGGTCAGAAAAACTTACAGAAAACCAATGTATCAGGTTTAATATGATTGAAAATGTTCCAAATTTTGTCAAACACATTTAAGACCTCATTTTTAGGACTTTGCATGATGCAGCAAAGGTTATTGGGGATCTCTATGTGGTACAAAGGTATAGATTAAATATTTCCAAAAAAAAGATTAAAATGTACAATTGCTGAAAATCTTTAAATTGACTCCAAGTATCAAGTTGTTTAAAGAAAACATCATCTAAAGAAAACGTCTGTTTGAGCACTCTAGATGCAGCTCTGGCATTACCCATTACCCTGCATGATGAACAGTGAAGAGATTCACAGTAGTAGTAAGAACATCTTTATGTAATTTTAAGAGAAGAATGGATAGCTGATGTTTTAAATGATGATATGACAAAATTATTAAACTGAGTGGAGAAAAGTTACTTCCAGTGTCTGGCAGTAGAATATAATTTCAATTCAACAGCAGCAGTGCTCTTGTGAGATTTGACCAAAGGGGAGTACTTGAAAAAGATAAAGATCAAAGGGTGGTGGGCTAGACTGTGGGAATCATGTAGATAAAATTCCAAATGTGGATGAACAGCATCCGTTGCTCTCAGCCCTTTGGCCTCCTTTCATTCCATCCAAAATGCATCTACAAAGATTTTCTATCATGCTTTTCCCTTATTTCCATACGTATGAAGTTCAAGCTTCTCTTCCTCATTTTCAAAACACTTCACAGGTCCGCTCCTGGTTGCACCACCACCTTCCTCACCTCTTCCTGCTCCCTGCAGCCTGCCAGCCCTCCTTTTCTGACTACTCTCTTTGTCTTCTGAATCCACTGGACATTTTACACCTTTTTACTATGCCACCCTGTAGGACTGGAACAGCCTTCTGATTATTCCAAGCCAAACTCAGTTCCTCTGTTGTCCTCAAACCCTTCTTTAAAAATCCCTCATACTGATGTTTTAGTGTGTCAGGGAACAGACTTTTTTCCTTTGATTTTATATGTAGAGAGATAACTTCCATGTGTAATTTCTGACAGCCCACATCCACCTAAGGAGACCAGAGGAGATAATGACCCAGGTCTCATGAATGAAAGGGGTGTTGGTTCTTAGCAAAACCACAGCAGCTCAGGAATGGAGGCAACTACATGATTTTTAACACGTGGAGTTAAAACAAGCTGAAAGGATGTGGGGACACTGTTATTCAGTTTGTTTCAATCTTGATTTTATTTAATTTAAACCATAGCTTACTTTGAAGTCAGCATAAATGACTCTGGTCAATAAGAAGGTCATATTCAGGTTGGGCAACCTGGTCTTTTGGGCAACCTGGTCTAGTGGGAGGTGTCCCTGCCCATGGCAGGGGGGTTGGAACTTGATGATCTTTAAGGTCCCTTCCAACCCTAATCATTCTATGATTCTATGATTCTATATATAGCAGGTTGCACAAATTAATAAGTTATTATTTTATAGCACTTTTCATCAGTGTATGTGAGAGCAGTTTACAAGGAAGGTGCAGGACTTTTCCCACTTTGAAAGACAGATGCAATACAGAGACTTGAGACCCATTTCCAAGGACACAGCAGTCAGTATCAGGGAGGTAGAAATAAATCCAGGTCATCTGAATTCCAACTTTGAGGTGTACCCACTACTAAATGTGGCCAACTGCCTGTTGTATCCTACCTCTTGCAAAGCCTTATAACTGTAAGAGGTAATGAGTTAACTAAATTCAGTGGTCAGGCCACATGGTCACTTTTTCTGTCAGGTTATAAGATGTTTATGAACTGGGCCAAAAGGTTCAGAATAGGCTTCTAAAGCAAATCATATAAAAGCTTTTGTCTTATTTTCAACTAATTGAATTCACGTTCTTGTTACATATGGTTAGGTGAGTCCCCTTAATTGGGTGGTTCTTTCCTCTAAAAATTAAAAAGAAGTCAGAAACATTTCCTCATAAAATGTTAAAAGCCAAATATCCTCCTCTTCAAGGATGAAGAATCATTATCCTTGGTTGGTGGCTCATGCTCATTGCTTTCTGGTTTGTCTGGCTGGGTTCAGTAGGAAAATAGTTTTGATTTAAAAACTATTGGAGTCATTAGGAAAATAAATCTCATTGGAAAGTGAAAAAATCAGGTAATGTTTAACTTATACTCTCACTTTTATTCATTTATGAATTCCAGTAACATGGATACAAGGCAGAAATAAAAGCACCCATTTTAGACAGCTATAAATAAACTGGAAATGTGGTCCTGCTGACAGAAAGAGCTCATGGGGCTCTTTATTTTTGGTTTGCCACTGAAAAGAAGGTCTTGCTTTTCACATATGCTTTACAATGAAACTGTGTTCAGGCTAGATAGTGCTATAAGGTCAATATATATACTTGGGAAAGAAAACTTGTGGAAGACATATGAACAATTTCCTTTGTTTAATACAGAGGGTTGTGCTGGGATCTCCTAAGAGAATATGTTGGTGGTTTGATTCAGAAAATGAATAAAATCATGACCTTTTGGGAACCAAAGGTTAATCTAACAAAACGGCATCTAGAGGAGATGTTATAACCATTCAGAAGCCCCACAGAATAGCCTGAGGCAAAAACTCCCAAACAGTGAAGAGAGAGACCCAAGTAAGATAAAGACTTTTTATTTTTGATAAAAAGTATAATCCTAGATAGAATATAGACCTTAAGTCAAGGTTACATATACTGTCAGCAAGTTGCATATAAGTTCTATGCTTAGGTCCCCCAGGTTCTCAAGCACTATGGGAGAAAAAACTAGCCATTCTGTGAGTTTCAGGATTTTTATTAAATTAAAAAGGAGCATGAATAATTTAGTTTACCTTGGGATTTTTATTTTGATGTCAAAGGCATAGTTATTAACTTTTTGCTATTGAATGAATGTTAATTTGTAAAATATACAATTCATACCATAGTTCACAAACAGCAGTGTGCAAAGACCCTGTAAAAATTAAACAAATCAGAATGCAAGTACAAAAGATGAATCCAGTGGAGTACATTTTAACTAATATTAATTAATTGTATTTTAATTTATATTTAACAATATTGAAAGCTTGTGATTCTGAAATATAATAACAGTAGTTTAGTAGTGTAATGATACCCCCTAGCAACCTCATCCTCAATCAAGCAGAGATTGTGAATGAGGATAGTGTGCAATTTCCTGAGACACTTCTTAAAACTGTGATGGTATATACTTATACATGAGGGAATTTTTAGGTTCAGAAGGTTTTCTTTGTAGCCATAGACCTTGGGGTTTATTTTGCACAGGTTTTCTACAGAGGTATATTTTGCTACTATAGAACCCTAAAATACTGATGATTATTGCAAGGTCTGATTTATGCAGACAGAGCAGAAACTATACACCATATTGGGTTAAATAAGTGAGGTTAAAATGACTATGTGTTCTGTGTCCTATGTGTTTAAAATGATTTTGTGTCCTGGAATTTTCCAGACAAAAACTTATAAAACTAAAGTTTTCATGTGCATTTGAGACTAAAAAAAGATCAAACCTTACATAAAATTAACCTAGAATTCTGTAGCACAGAAAATTACATTAATCCTACCTCTGTCCAGCAGCTCTTTGCAGGCTATTTCATTACTAAATAATACAGTAGTTTTCAGTCAATATCTTTTTTCATTGTCGCATTTATAGCCAAGCTGCTTCCATAACTGCATGAGCTACCTCCAGCTGGAAGAGTGCCTACACCCCTGACTCATCTTGCCCTTCTTCAGCTCTTGACTGAATACTTTTTAAAAGTGCCACTATAGACTGGGGTGTAAAACAAGAGCATTGGCAAAATGATTATATCTAAGTAGAGGAACAGATGTTTGCTCTCTGGAAAAGCTTAATCATTTGGGGTTTGGTAAACCAATTATTTTGTTTTTCAGTTTTGGCTTGACTGCAGTTCTTCTTGAAACTCTGTGATTAGTCTTTCTATGTTACATTTCTATCAGTAAAAAATTTTACTTCCTGACAGATGTCAGGAAGTGTCAAAACATGAATACAACCAGAAAGTGTCTCTTGCTATTTCTAGCAAATCTGTATTAGACACCTGATTTCCGGACTCTTTTTCTCTTTCTTCTCTTTCTCCTTCTTTTCCTTTTGCTTTTCCTTTTTCTTTTCCCTTTTCTTTCTCTTTTTCTTTTCCTTTATCTTTCTCTTTTCCTTTCTTTTTCTCATTATCTTTCTCTTTTTTTCTTTTTCTATTTCTTTTTCCTAGTTAAAATACTGAAACTATCACTGTCTGCTCTAAATCAGTCTCTTTAAATCAGTTTGTCTAAGAACTGCTTAAGACTGTGCTGGTGAATGTACATGAAAAAGTTTTATTAAGTACTTGCAATATGTAGTTTGATTTTCAGAACTGGTTTTAACAACCACTGAATTTTGAATGTCCAAGAATAGTCATGCAAATTATTTCCAGTAGCTTTACCAGTTTACAACATCAAATTGCATATCTGGGTCCACTGACATTTAACAATGTTAGTATATAATGTTAGTATATAACTACATATACATTTATAACTATATACTAACAATGTTAGTATACACTTATAGACAAATTTTAGCATATAACTTTTTAAAGCATCCAAATGACTCATGATAGACAAACTTGAATGATGGCTAAAGCTGAGCACTAAAAATTATTGAGAAAAAGGTACTTCACATTCTGGTTTAACTTGCATAAAAAATATGTACTAATGTCCTTGTTTCAGCTGGAACAGAATTAACTTTCTTTATAGTAGCTCGTAAGAGACTCTGGTTTGGATTTGTGCTGAGAAGGTGGCTGATAACATACTGATGTTTATAGTTACTGCCACGACAGTCAAGGACTGTGTCAGTGTGTGCAGGTGCAGGAGAAGCTAGGAGGGAGCACAGCCCCAATTACTGGCTTAGGATTTGACCTTGGGTTCAGGATTGAGATCCAAATTTTCCAGTAGTATATTCCATACCATGCATATCATGCCCAGTATATAGATGAGACTCTGTCCGGAATTTCGTGCTCTCTCTCTTGGTCAACTCTCAGCCTTTTGGACTCTCAGGCTCTTCTTTCGTTTCTGGGATTGAGGTTTCAGGACATTCTCTGCTCTGAGACTGCTAGCTGAGAATGGGCTGGGCTTGGTCACCGGGTGGTGAGCAGTTGCACCTTGTATCACTCATTTGTATATTTGTATATTATTTGTATATTTGTATATTTTATATGTTACTATTATTATCATTATTATTTTCAATATTATTGTATTTCAGTTTTTATATTGTTCTTATCTCAACCTACAAGTCTCTTTTTCCTTTTCCCTTTGTTTCTCTCCCCCATTCCGCAGGAGGGGGGAGGGTGAGCGAGGGGCTGCATACTGAAAAACTTTTTGTGTGTCTCATATTCCTTCTTCCTCAGCTGTATGGCTCATGTAGGGCATTTGGAAATAAGGCCACCTAAACAACTTAGACTAATTAAGAATGGTTGTACTTCACAGAAGTATTCCTGAAGATCTTGAGAGAGTGGGACGCGTTTTGTGTTTGGAAATGAAAAATAACACCCAGCATGCAAAGTGCCTGTAAGTTTACTGTTGACAAATAAAGGTAGATGGAGCATGGCTTTCCTGTCCCTTTGGAAATAGCTCATTTACTGTAGTGTTGGGCTTAGAAAATGCACCGTATTCCTCTCTCCACTCCTTCCTGGAGAAAAACAAACCATGCTTAAGTGCAGTTCTTATACCTAAGTAGGGTTTAGGGTCATTAGTTTCGTCGTTATATTTAACTGTCTCATCAACAGGAAGGGGTCAAATGCACTTGGCTTCTCCTTTCTTAATTAATTACCCAAGTGAGTTAGTGCCTGTGAAAAACAAAATAAAACAAAACAAAACAAAACAAAACAAAACAAAACAGTCAAACAGGAGAGTGAGAACAACAGTCTATAGGTAAAAAAAAGGCTTCATGCAGCTCCAGGACCAATGCTGTGGAGTGGTGTATCGGGCCTTCCAATAACAGGGATAAAAAGAGCTGGTGGAAATAGTGATAATTCCATCTATAACTTTACCATATTACTGAAAAGCTGAAGCCTTTTTCTGTGTTTCATTGTAAATGTTGTAGGTCTCTACTAGACTATTTTTCTATATGAAGCCCATAGCACATCTTTAAAACATTTATCAGTCTGTCAGATTGAGTTGAAATTGGTCAATGCAATCCAAAGTTATTTATAGGGCAGACAGGCAGACAGGCACACAGAAATATCTTTTCTATTTCATTAGAAACCAGCTTAGAAACAGGAGCTGAAGTTGAGTTCCTTACTTTCTCTTTTGTTCCAAAGTGATCTGTCTATCAAAAATGCTTGAATAGATGGCAACCTTCATTAAATCACAAATGTGATGCTTGGGGGAAAAAAGTAAGAAATATTTCTGAAGCTGTTGAAAGTCTAATTTAAAAGAAATTCCCTGCTTAACATCCACAGTTAAAGAGGAACTAGACCTATTAGTACTGTCAAGTTAATTGCTTGGAATTTAATGTACTGTTATTGCTTTTAATTGTATAGATAATCGTATCTGCCACATCTCTTTTGTCTGGGATAACATTTATTCCAGCTTTCAATAGGCTGGGAAGTTAAGATACAGACTGCTATGCTTTCTCTGCAGTTATAACAATAAATCATTTATGTTAACACTACACATAAAAACCTCAGCAAACAGATTTATGGTTTGGCAAATCAAACAACAGAGTGAGGTTCAAGAAACAAAGACACGTTAGAATAAAATCACTTGCTAATTTACCCTAAGCAAACTACTGCCATTTGCTCCTCTCTGTAATGGGATCATGATAAAGGATTTCTCTGTAAAGTGTATCAGGATTTACAGATAAAGTGCAATAACAAAACATAATGCATTACTATGAACTTATTTATTCAAGTGAATACGGTTCAATGTCCATAGAAAGTCATAGAAGATGTTATGAAGTTGGTCCCTTCTGCCAACACGGTCACTATAGGCATATCCAGACTCAGCAAGCTAGTTAGAAAAATAAAACATCAAATACATGAAAGGTGTTGCATTGCACAGTTTTGTGAAGATTAAAAACTTTTGATCTTTCCAGCATGTAGGAAAGGAGTTTAATAATTTGATATTATTACTCTTTAAACACATGTTCTATTGAAACTGTCAAGTATAATACAAGTAGCCTGACTGGAATAAGTTTTGATTATTCATACTGACAAATTGGAATAGATATGAACTGTGTCTAAATGTAAAATGGAAGTCTAACCCTTTTACGGTATGGTTTGGAAACACTATTGCCCTTACAGTCTCAGATGTTGGTTTCAAGTGATCATTATGGTTGTGCAATGTAGACTATCCCCTGTGGCTCATTAATTAGGTTAGAGGCTAGAGAGATAACTGAACGGTTATTAAAACAAAAGACTCGAGAATTGCCCAAGTAATAGCAAAAAGAGAGGTCTGGAGGGAGTAAGAAGTGCCTTCTGAAAGAATTCGTAATGAGATCCAACTTGTGAACTATTAGAAAAATTGTGTTTTCTGCTAGGAAGACAAGTGGGAACAATTTTCCACAATTTGGCAACCAGTCATTAATTATAGTGAAGAGACAGGAAATATAGAAGAGACTTTTAACTTTATGTGGCTTATACTGTGGTAACTTAAGGATAAGTTGTTCAAATAACATTAAGAATAGACACTGAATGAAATAGGGGAAAACTAGTTTCTACCCAGGGTAAACTTAACATCGCAGAATGCTGGGGCCTCTGTTGACTTACCAAGCAGACTTGCAGAAGCAGTAGAAAATGATTTTTTGACTTGCTAATTGCTTGATAGGTGACTATTAGCAGATTTTGTATCTATATTATTAAAGCAGTATCCACTTACTAATCTTTCTACTATATAAAAGTATAAGAGCGATTACTGTGCCTCATAAACTACTATTCTTCAACAATGAACTGCGAAGAGATATTATTCAGTTTTTATCAAATGCCAGAGATATTCTGTATAGGCCAAAATTTATTTTAGCCTGATTCTATTTTAGCAATAGAACTGGACTTCTAGACCAGGATAAAACTTTCCTCACATCGGACTTCAAAATTTTTAGTTGGCAAAAGTAAAAATAATCCATTAATAAAGAATGATAATTCTTGAAAAGTAGTGTTTAGTTTTAATGACACTTTAGCATGTTTCCAAAGCTGGAGAAAAAAGGCTGTTGACTAAGAAAGCTTGAGGTGCAAGATAAATACATGCTTTTTTAAGGAGTTATTTCAAATAAGGCTTCTTGCAAGCTTGCAAACTAAAGTATTCAATAAATTTTGTTATCTATGAAGGTAAACATTATCATAAATACTTGTAGCATTAGTACTTTACATAATAACTGCAAAAAGCCTTCTAAACACTCTAGAAAAGCAAACAATAGAGCAGAAGATAATGTAAGGTAGGAATTCTTAAAACACACTCACAAAACATTCCATACATTTCAAGGATTATACGTGGAATTTCTTTAGTACCCGTGTGAAATACACTACAGCTGAATCACAAAAAGGGTGCCTTTCCCACTCAAAGCCACACTGGTACATTTATTAGTAATGTTTGTTTTAAATCATCAATGAATAATTCAAATCTTTCTTTTCATCTTTATGTCTAGTGCTTGCAAGTATCTTTATGGTTATTTCATAATAATATTGATAATGATGGCAGTTTTACACTATCTTTATATGATCCAGGAAATAATAATAGCAGTGGCTAACCTCCAGTATGTGCCATGAATATTACCACTTTATTAGATTTTAATGAGAATTATTTATAATGTTTTACTTTTGTTCAGATAGCTTTGAGAAAGGGAAAGGGATATGAAGGCTCTTGTAGTCTTCCCATTAACATCATAGACAAGAGTGTGTTCAGATTTCATTGTGGGACATATTTCACTGTAGTGAAAAATAATTTGAACAGATATTTCTTTAGACAGTGTCAAGCCAGACTGGTAAAAGTATCTTGATAACCATCTTCATTTTTAGGTATTTAAGAATGATGGAGTGTCCCATTAGATGCCCGTTTACTTTTTTAGCTATGTAAATAGCTTTTTCTAATCCCTAGTGCAGAGCAGCAAATCAGGAAGACAAAAAGAGGAGAAATGGTAGCAAAGAGATCATGTGACTCTCACAAGTGTCAGTGAATGACTGGATCAGAAACGACACAAAAATGTTTTCCTCTCAAAGTGCCTTGTGGTTTGTTTCATGGTGTTATTGCTAGTGTAGCTGTCTCAGCAATGCCCAGTAAGTTCATAGAGCTACAGGTTTACTCCAATTTGTAGTCATAAGCCATATACTGGAATAGCAATAAGACCACAAACTGGGTACCAGGAGTAAACTGATTACATCCCACTCAAGGCTGCTAGCTGTATAGTAATTTTTTCCAATGAAGTGTAGGCATCTGAGACATTTAAATCAGGAGCCAAGCTTCCCAAAGCTCTTTCTATAACCAATTGAGAGATACAAACCCTTCCCATGGTGGTTTAGACTGAATCTCTGGCAGGTCATTAAACCCACCTATTAGCAGTACTGCCTTCTCGAGATTCCTTTTTCTGTTCCCAGAATACGGATACACTCAGGGTGTGTGGGTTGTTAAATTAGCACCTGCAGCTGGAGGAGTTTATCCTGCTCCAAGTGCCCATAGCAGCTCTGTGCTGAGACTCTGAAGGTGGGACATGGAGAGGACAGGTAGCTGAAATCTCCTACAGTGTTTGGGTGGAGGACTTTCTAGGGCTTTCTTTCTATTTGTTTCCCACAGTGCAATAGCTCACCGGGGTAACTCTAGCCAAATGCCAACAGAGTGTGGCATGGGCATGATATATCTGCATCCAGGGAAGAACACTCTTCCTATTTCACTGATTTCCAGAAGGTTTGCCTATTTTACTGGTTTCCAGAACAATAGTCCTTGCTCTTGCCATTTGAAGTTGTGCCCAAGAAATGACTAGGACAAACAATTACTACTAGATTGTATTTGCTTTTAATACACTTTTGTTTTAGACACACAACAAATTCAAGGACATGTTATTCTTAAAGGAAGATATGCCTGCTGCTGCTTAGATCCCTAGTTAGCTACAGCAGGACATTTAACCATGTGTTTTTAGATGTCCCAGCAAGTTGTTGATGCAAGTACATCAAGTAACAAGACGCTGTGAGTAAATTTTTGACAAATTGCTTTTAATTGAGAAGAACACCAGCAAATTTTAGAAAGTTTTACAACCTGATTTTTCATTCTGTGAATAATGTAACAGGAAAATAATGCTGAATTTCTCAGCTTCCGGAATGTAAGATTTTGATAAATTTATAACTTTAAATGTCAGCAATCTGTAATGACATTTAATACAACTATGTGAAAAATGGAGAAAAAATGATTACATAACAGAAAAGACCAAGTTAATTTTGAAAGGAGAACTAATAATAATCAGCTAGAGGTGATACTTTATCCTAATAGAACGGACACACTGTTCTGGTTCTCAGAATACAGGAAGATTTGAACAGACAGAGTAATTCCTGTGTTCATGTTTCTATGCCTCTCTTCAGGGGCTCACTGCCTCCCTAGGCAGTGGTACCTAAATGATGGGTTTCTGTCAGACTCGTGATCCCAATTTAGTCTTCGGAACTTCACCTCAAGTCAAGAACCTTGCAAGAGCCTTAAAATGTTCCGGCCAATATTTGGTGTAATGAGCCTAATTTGTCACTGGAAATGTTTGGGAACTGTTGGTCACTTTCTTAACTGTCACAGTCTGAACTGTGACCATTTTATACTACATTTGAAGATATGATTTTGATTGAAGCTGAGGTAGGACACTCTTTGGTATAGAATAAATTGCATTTCGGGGAAAAAATAACCTTTTGTATAATACAAGCTTCAGTAAATGTGAATTTGCAAATAAATAATAAATGTGATTATAATTCTCTTAGCTGTTAATAACTGGAGAAATCTAAATCATGCAGCTAAATTTACCAGTAAAATTAAGTGTTACAGAAGTCTCTTTAAATCTTTGAGCTATATTAACCATTACTTTGAACTACGTTAACCATTACGTGTTTAAACCAAATGATGTGGCTTGTAGCACCATGCAAGAGAGCTTCTGCTATCTGTCTTTATATAGAACGGAACAAGCCAAATGCAACCACGTAATTATTAGTTATGCAAATATGTACAAACTTGATCCAAGGAGCAAACATTTCCAATGTTTGCATGACAAATAAACGTCTGGTTTCCAAACTGGCTGAAGCCAGTTGAGAAAACATCCCCTTTTAACACTTTATTATTTTCTCCAGAATCCCCTGCAAATTTTGGTTCATTACCTTCACAAAACACTCAGCTGAACCAACAGCTGCTGCAAACTGACGTGCAGATACCCTTTAAAGGCAATTTATTTCTGGTGGCACAGAACAGTGTTTTTCCAATGGCAAAAAGGAGTAGGGAAGACCGCAGCACTAGTGGGCAGAGAAGACCAAAGGCCTTCAATTAGCAGAACCATATACATCCTCGGGTCTTTGAAGGCTGTGACAAATTGTATAAACTTGGCATTGAGGACTTGGCATTGTAGACTTGGCATTAGATGTATGCTGTCAAGTATGAAAGGTACAGGCATATGGTGAGCACTCAAATATCTGATGCTTAAGGGTATGAGAAGCAACTATGCAGAATTGGTAGCAGATGTTCCTTCAGGATGCATGTGTATTTAGGTTCTACGGAAAGGCCCACAGCTTTAACGACAACTACTATCATTTAAGCTATGTGTGTTTCTATCAATTCTACTTCACCTGTAGAGCTTTCTGTATAATCCAGCCATTTCCTCAGCATCTCAGGATAGTGTTACCCTTTTCTGTAGAATTAGACAGGGCAGCTTCAGAAAAGATCATAAAACTGATCTAATTCTCCAACACTTTTAAAATTACATGTTTCTTAATAAAAGTGTTGGCTGATGTATTTAAAATCGTCGTTTTTTTTTTTTTTTTTTCTTCTCTAAAGCCTCAGATTAGTGACAAGGATCTGTAGAAGGAGATTGGGAAGTTTATTGTAGAGTATGGCTGGGTTTTATGGTAAAATATCTCCAGTCAGAAAAGTATCCTATGAAGAAATAAAATTATTTCAAAAAAACAGTATGACTGTTTTAATTATTTCATAATTGCGGACATAAACAATCTTGTTTCATTCATTTTGGACTTCTGTTGCAATATGTGTGATCTCTTTTACCCATTCACTGGTCTAAGCAAATTTTTTTTTTTTTAAGAACACATTCTACATTTTCTACACAGTTTTCTTGTCTCTGTTTTTTTACTTCTCTTTTTCACTGTTGTTTTTCCAGGAAGTTCTCTTCTAAATAAAACTTATTTGAAAGGAAGCTGAGGATAATAAGGATTGAAACACAGCAAGAAGCCATCTGTTTGTGGGTGACTGGCAAGGCAATGACATTCTTAAGGACCTGACCCTGCAATTTCTACTCAGATGGTCTATCACAATGGAGTCCTTGAAAATTTTGTCCAGTGAAAGCCCAATTGTTTTTGTTTGTTTGTTTCCTTCATATAGTCAGTTATATTATGCAATTCTTACAAGATCTTCTTAAAGCCAATGATACTAATTTGCACCTAGATATGAGATGATATAACATGCGGACAGATATGGTGGCAAAGACAGACTTTAAAAGACCAACAAACCTTTTTTTTTTTCCTTAAAAAGTAAAAACTTTCAAGGCAATTCAGAAATTGTATTCTGATTCATGTGAAGTTTAGTACATAACAGCAAGCAGGTCACTTGTTGCAAATTTTGGGGCAGACAGCATAAATGGTTATGTTAGACTCTAACTGAATAAAAAAATATATGTTACTAAAGTGATTAGCAGTGCATAAAGACAAGAAAGCGCTAAACATTTTTTATCACATTCCAAAATTTGTGAATCACGATGCAATACATGGTGTGATTCCCTATCACTGGCTGATGCAGAATTCATTTAAATAAACATAAAATTCAGAGTGATTTCAGTGTCTTTATGTTGAGATTACAATAATTTAGCAGCAGAGTAAGTCTAAGTCACAAAACTTAGATCTTTTCAAGTTATCCAATATCAAAATTTTTATTCTGGGTCTGTGTTTCGTCTTTTTCTCACACATTCTCTCAAATCGTTCCCTATTTTTTTTCCAAGACTTTGGGTTTTTTCCTTGCTTTCATACCTTAACCAGCGCTTGACAAACTTCATGTTTTCTTTCCTCAATGTGGTCCACAACACAACTTTTTCCATTCCTCTTGCTAAAGGACCCTGACACTTTTCTCAGTCTTAATCACACAATGAATTAAATCACATAAAAGGCGTGATCTGATCCCCACAACATGTACTGCCGTATTTCTTAGTCCTATTGCATGTATAGTGGTGAGAAACACATGCAGAGCTGTGAAAAACCAAAAGGACAAAAGAGTTGATGAATATTTAACAATATAGGTAATTTCTAGTCATGCAAGTGAAACTATTCTACTGCTACTGGATAATACAAAATTTATTGAAATAAGTGGAAAGAGTCCCATTTTACAATAAGATGTTACTTATAATATCAATGTGAAAAAATCCCTGTAAAGTTTTAAAAAACAAGGATTATTCCTAATAACTGAATTATTTTCTAATGCAATAGCTATATTGAATATATTTTATATGAATTAGGTTGGATTTTTTTACTTTCTGTGAATAACCAAAACTTGTTATTGAGACTAAAATTAAAGCCTTCTGAAATACCACCTTGCTCATTTGAAGATTAATGGACCTGTGTCTAAATGACTGGTTACTGATCATGACCATAAATCATCTTTTCCAGCTTTTACGGTTGTTATAAAGTTGCCAGTATTTAGTGGGAAAAAAAAGACAACCTCTTTTAAAAATAGAAAAACAATGTATGGAATGAGAGGTTGCAAAGATTTACAGCTGGAGGGAGAAAAAACTCAAAGTTCTTAGCATTGCATTGTGTCATTTTTGTTACACTTTGACCAAAAACTGCAGAAAAGGATTAGATGTGAAGGCTCTCATTTGGCAAAAATACATGTATTGATTTGCTTTGCTCTTATATTAACTCTGAGTCAAATCCTATTCTGTCCAGCACATGCATATTTATACCTTGCCTGAACATGATACACATGAAACATTTTATAATATTCAAGAAAGAAACTAAAAGGAGCCCAGTTCCTAATGTTTTCTGATAAAAATATCTGTAATTCAGCTTTCAGATGATAACGTGGTTTCTGTAACATGTAGCATGTGATAGACAACAGGCATCTTGCTGCTTCTTTATGTACTGCATTTCTCCTTGCCTGATGCGAATCCATACTCCTTGTACCTGAAGATTATCTTGTTCCTCTATGCATTCTCATTTTATTCACACCTTTGGTTTTCAGTAATCCTCCTTTCAATTTGTCCACAATTCATTGTTAAGATCTGGTTGAGATTCCTTTGGTTTTGCTCTGAGGACAGCTTCATTGCTGCAGTGTGAACAGCTATGAAGTCTAAGAAGTGTGATAACAAAACCTGACAAGCAATTAAAAAACAGTTACAGTCTCTGACTAAGGGATTCACAGTAATTTGCATTGTTTTCCACAGCAGCTTTTCAATTCCCCTAGGAGAAGTTATTGTTTGTAGTTTTTTACTTAAAAAATATTTTTTTATATTCATGGAAATGAATTAGCAGAATGAAACCTGGAACTACAAAGATGCATTTTCATTATACCTCACAAATACATTTCTTGCTTTTTCCCCTCCTAGATCTTTCCAGTAATTTAGCATTAGGTAGAGCTAGATATTTGAAGAGAACCATTTTTTTCCTGTTTGTATCACAGATTTTTGTTTTCTCTTTCCTCTCAGTGGTTATTGAAATCCATGGTTTATTTTTTTCCATTCCAACAGCCTCTCTGTGTCACTGACTCACCACCTTGCAGCCAGACAGCCCTCAGTATGTAAGTTAAGTGACAGGGATTTCTCTAATCTGCCTTCCCTTTTCATCCCCCAGCCACATGCTGTATTATTGTGATTCCCCTTCACAGAAACAGCGGATATTATCTGCACTAGCCCTAGCACACTATTTCTATAAGAATTAAATATGAAGTTTCAACTATAAAAACACAGCCTTTTACAAGTTGACTTAAAAATAAATAATAGCTAGGCCTTATCTTCCCAGAATTTTCAGTAAATATATAAGTATCAAAACCACTACATTAGTTACGTGTGCTGGGTTGGAGACCCGGCTTGTCAGTCTGTGTGTGAAGGAGTTCAAATGATGTATTTGCTACCCCACGCCTCACCCAGGTCTTTATAGTAACAGTAGGTTTCTATCCTAGAGTGGACCACACAGGATTCACAACAAAATTTCCCCATTACATAACACTGCTTCATCTTGCAGTAGGAAGTCAGTCAAAAACTAAATGAAACTCCATTTCAAATTAAATATTTCTTAATAAATTACACCTTTTTGAATGACTTGCTTATGGGCCAGGACTTTGTACCTCTGCAGTTTAGGATTAGTTTGGAAGAAAACTGAAAGTAGTGAAGTGGTGTGACTTATATAATGTGCAGTAGGAAAAGAAAGGAAGTTCAGTAATTAGACTGGTATAAACTCTATACAGTATAAGTAATGAACTAACACTTCTAATATTTTTCAGCTAGTTACTTTCCTGATTCTATTTTGGTCTTTATATGTATAATTAATTCCCCTGGGATCAGTTAGGAATCTCTGGTGCTCTACAAACACTAATGAATGTATCCTTAGAACAGACCTTGAAGTTTAGAGGTGGGTGCGAAGTCACAAAACAAAGGCAATTTATACAGACTCAGGAAATCTGTGACAGAACTGAGAACAGAGCTAACACTTACACTTTTTTCCATTTTTTCCATTTTTTCTCTATTTTGTAACCACAGGGGATCAACTTTAATGACAGGAAAGTTAAGTAAAACTTTTAAACAGCTTATAAATAATATTTTAATAAAAAGATTTCATAAGTTCATGTTGAATAAATGTCTAATTTAGTATAGCCGCCCATTTTGCATCACATACTGTGACTGGTCATTATGTCCCTTCCTTACTACACCCAGTCACAGGCCACAGTTCATGCCACTGCAGGTGTGGGCAGCATCCCTAAAAGTATCAGAGCTGGTCCCAGTAATGGTGTCAGCCAGAGCCTGATCTGCATGAAGTTGTCTGTTCCACTCTGCAAAGCAAAGAAGGATGAAAAATTGTCTTCAGGAGGACATTGGGGATTCCTTCTGCGCAGTGCAAAGTCAGCATAGGCAGATCTGTATTTCTCCTTTCCCGAAGAAAGGGAAGTGTCTAACAAAAGGAATAAGAAGAGGTGGCTGAGCAGATCTTGGTAGTCTCTGGATTTGTCAGATAAGAAGCTGGTAGACAGCCCTTTTCCATTCCACCTCAATTCTCTCCATTGAAGAGTACAACTTCCATGTCTTCCCTTCCCATACAATGGCTTCTAAGTGTTGCAGTTAGAGTAATGTGCAATGATCAATAAAAGAAGCTGAGCCTCAAAACATAATTATCTCAACAGCTGTGCAATGTTCTTGAAAACCATTATCTTTATATTAGGTAAAAGGAAAATGTGATTTCAAATTTTTTATAAGAAAGATTTTACTGTCTTAAAACAGTTTAGGAAGTGCAAACTCAGCAAAAATATTGCTGACTATTGAGTTAGTCATCACACTTCAGATATACAATTCATGTGTTATAAATAACATCTTCATCCACATGTCTTGTGTATCTACTTTTTCTTGAAGGAGCTGTGACTGACATTCTTAGATGGTAAATTTCTGGTAATACATTTTCCTTTTTGCTTTGTTCAAACAAAGGAGAACACATCTAGCTAGATTCCAGGTGCCCTTATGTCTTGAACATTGTTTGATAAGGTTGTTTGGTTTGAGAAAAGAAAACCAATATAAACTTACTATGATTTGATATTGTAAATCTTCAATGCAAACACAAAATACGAGAAAAAAAAAAAAAGGAATTGCCAATGTGCTGTGAGGCTAATGAAGGCTGATCTCTTATGGATTTGTGTACTTTAGTACCCAAACCTTCCTACAGCAGTAACCATGGCAGGACACAGGCAACAAATGGGAAAGATTTGACATGTGCTGCTGATAATCCAGAAGTACACGCACTCTTTGTTGCCATGTTGGCAGGCCAGCCATCTGTCTGAGTGCCATATATAGTTCTGTCTGTCTGATCTATGAGTCTTATCTGTCTGAATTTGATCTGTCTTTCCCACAAGATGACTGCTAATTCAGATCTCTTTCCAATAGGCAGATGGCTATTTTCACAAAACTTGTAGGAATTTAATGTTTTTTTAGACTTTCTCCTTCTTTCAAATTTGTTTGAAATTTTCAGAGGTGATTAGGAAGAGAACGTGAGGAGGCAAATTAACAGATGGATAGGGAGGCAGCTAATGCAAATATGCATACCTTGTTTTCTGGGAAAATAGCAGCAGCTCAACAGTGGCAACAGAATTGTCAGTCCTTAGTAAGACTGAGAAATAGCCAAACTTGCTATGCAGATGTAAGGCATGTCACAGTAGGCAATTAGCAAGACAAACACCTGAACACACTCAGGAAAGAAGTCCAGTTTACAGAATATAGAATCAAAACATTCATACAATGGAACTATCTTGCACTACATAAGATTTAGAAATTCCTACATGTTAGGAGTTTAATAGTAACATCAACATGGCACCATCTTTGCCATGTAGATGAGTAGTGAGGGTGAAAGAAATCAGCTCTCCATAGGGAAGTGACTTCCAAGGATCAAGACACAGGACTGGTTTGCTCTGTGTTGGATCTAGCCTGGATAGTGAAATTTTGATCTATACAGACTCCTTAGAAAGAAAAATCAGCTGAAGGCAGTCTTCATCCTGCAAAGTTCCTAATGTAGAACAATGTAAAGGAAGGTGGATAGTGGGACACACCGCTCGTATACAAGCAGACAACTTCCATATATTTTCTTCTTTATGAGAAGATCTAGGGAACCTCTAGAGTCTGAAAAGTTTGGAGATATAATGTTTTCTTTTTTCCCGTAAAAGGTAATTTACTGATCTTGCATACTTAGAACAAGCTCTTTACAGTCACTGTGACCTGAGGCCACTAGCCTCAAGTTCCTCAGCTTGCACTGTGTGCATAAACACTTGACCATGGGACAGAGGCTCCTAAGTCACATTGGTGACTTACCCAGCTTACCATTACAGTGACTACTGCCTTTAGGCCACTAAAATAACTCAGAAATTTTTAAAATTAAGTCCTAATCCTATTCATTTAATTAAAGCTTTACTACATATATCTTGATCTGTGTAGCTGATGCACATAGCATATTGCCCATGAACCTAGACGTAAAAAGTTAGTCTTTTCTACTCCTGGGTTTTGTTTTGTTTTTTTACTTCAACTTTAAGGACTAAAGAATCCAGAATGAAGTTACAATGTAGAGGTTAGTACATAATTTTCCCAACAGAACCTCTTCCTTCTGTATTTGTTGGTCCTTTGCTTGCTGTCAGTCATTATTTAATGTCTTGGTGGTTTCTGTATCTTATTAGCTAAATGCTGTAACATTACTGAAATCAGGTTTCATATTTTGTTTGATGAAATAAGATAGTTAGCAAGCATAATAAATGTAAGTTTCATCTCAGCTTGTGTTGAAAACTTCTGCCCCTTTAAAATACTAGGTGCATTCAGTTAGCTAACAGCTGTGCTGCAGTAATACAGTATATCGTCTTTCTAATAAAACACAGACTGGAATGTATATATCTGTTTGTTGTCTTCACAGTTTCACAGTTGTTGAGAAACAGAATTTCTCCTTTAGTTCCCAGTCACAGACTTCTGGAGAATATTTCCAAAACTATAGATTCAATTGTTTTCCGCTGTTCTTGCAGTAAACAAAAATATCTCATTTTGATTATACCACTTCTCTTTTGATACAAAGATTCAAAACAGAAAATACGTTCAGATTCAAGGGTGGAAGAGGGTACATTCTTCCTCATTATTAATTTTATAGGTCAGGCTAGTTGGTGCAATTGATTAGTCCTTTTTAAAAATAGCTTGGTGAAGTTCTATGCCTGTGAAGACCAAGGTTTAAACAGCAGCATAGGATCTAATGTAGTGTGGCATCAGCTTCTTGATGTGAAAAATAGCTTTGACAAAGGCTCTTTAATTCAAAATCAAGATTCCTGAAGTTTGATAAATCATATGATTTCACATAAGCAGTCATATTTCTTCTTCAGAGGGACGGAACATCACTCCTACGAGAACAGGCCGAGACAGTTGTGGTTGTTCAGCCTGGAGAAGGCACCAGGAAGACCTTATTGTGGTCTTTAAATACTTAAAGAGGGCTTAAAAGAAAGATGGGGACAAACTCTTTGTAGGATGTGTTGAGACAGGACAAGAGCTAATGGTTTTAAATGTTCCTCAGGGGTCAGTATGGGGACCAATGTTGTTTAACATCTTTGTCAACACATGGACAGAGGGATCGAGTGTACCCTCAGCAAGCTTGCTGACGACATCAAGCTGTGTGCTGTGGTCGACACACTAGAGGGAAGGGATGCCATCCAGGGGGAGCTGGAAAGGCTGGAGAGGTGGGCCCATGCAAACTCATGAAATTCAACAAGGCCAAGTGCAAGGTCCTGCACATGGGTCGAGGCAATCCCAAGCACAAATACAGGCTGGGTAGAGAACTCCCTGAGGGCAGCCCTGAGGAAAAGGACTTGCGGGTGTTTGTTGATGACAAGCTCAACATGAGCCGGCAGTGTGCGCTTGCAGCCCAGAAAGCCAAGTGTGTCCTGGGCTGCATCAAAAGAAGCATTAGCAGCAGGTTGAAGGAAGCGATTCTCCCTCTCTACTCTGCTCTTGTGAGACCCCACCTGGAGTACTGTGTTCAGATGTAGGGCCCCCACCATAAAAAAAGACCTGGACCTGTTGGAGAGAGTCCAGAAGAGAGCCATGAAGATGGTCAGAGGGCTGGAGCTCTTCCCATATGATCACAAGCTGAGAGAGTTGGGGTTTTTCAGCCTGGAGAAGAGAAGAGAAGAGAAGAGAAGAGAAGAGAAGAGAAGAGAAGAGAAGAGAAGAGAAGAGAAGAGAAGAGGAGAGGAGAGGAGAGGAGAGGAGAGGAGAGGAGAGGAGAGGAGAGGAGAGGAGAGGAGAAGAGAAGAGAGAAGAGAAGAGAAGAGAAGAGAAGAGAAGAGAAGAGAAGAGAAGAGAAGAGAAGAGAAGAGAAGAGAAGAGAAGAGAAGAGAAGAGAAGAGAAGAGAAGAAGAGGCAAGGCTCAGGGGAGACCTAATAGCAGCCTTCCAGCACCTAAAGGGGGCTACAGGAGGGATGGGGAGGCACTCTTTATCAGGGAGTGTAGTGACAGGACAAGGGGCAATGGTTTTAAGATGAAAGAGCGTAGATTTACATTAGATATTAGAAAGAATTTTTTTTTATTGTGAATGTGGTGAGGTACTGGAACAGGTTGCCCAGAGAAGCTGCGGATGCCCCATCCCTGGAGGTGTTCAAGGCCAGACTGGATGAGGCTTTGAGCAACCTGGCCTAGTGGAAGGTGTCCCTGCCCATGACAGGGGCTTGGAACTTGATGATCTTTAAGGTCCCTGCCAAACTTAACAATTCCATGTTTCTTTACAATTCTTTGAAACAGCTTTTAGAATTTATTTGGAACAATACATCCCACTATGTATTCTTTCCTAGTATAAATTAGCACAGTCCAGTTTATATTAAGGGAGCTACTGTGATTTATGTTATCTGGAGATTGGTAGTAAATATTGATGCTAGACATGCTAGTTCTGATGACTCACCAAGACAGCTGCTACTCCATAAGATTTTTCTAGAGAGAGAATGAAAATGAAGGATTAAATATTTTTCAAGTAAAAAATCTTAAGAGTTGTCACACCTGGAGAAAAGGGTTCATCTGGATGTTCTTTGTCGTTATCCTGAAGACAAATCCGTGCTAAGGAAGGCAAAAGTTATGACCCTCTGAAATGGGCAGATCTCATTTTAAAGCATACCCAAAAGCTTGTTGCTCAGACAAAGACCTTGAGGAATTTATTGTATGCAGATAAATCTGTTTTCCAAGGTCCTATTTTTCCTGTGGTATGCTGGATTATATGATTGCTGAAATAAAAGTGTACAGGAGATCAGAATCAGTTGCCATACATGATAATTTGAAAAACTGTTGAAGTTTTAGCATTCTGTTAGTCACTACAAGGGTTTGTGCACCATGAGAAAGAAAAAGCCTTATTGGGGTGATGGATTAAAAATGTCCCAGGTTTGGATTTTCTCATCAAAGGAGAATAATAATAGACTACTGCTGAGTTGTATTTTTAATTCAAAATTAACATATTCAAACATTATTAATTAGACAACTGGTTCAAAATTCCAGTCAAGTAGAGACTCACGGAACACACAGTGTCTATGCACTGTCAGTACTAGTAGCTGGCATTGCATCTTTAAGGAACTCAGCCAATCCATACAGAGCAAGATTTAGAATTTCCTGGATTTACTGTCCTACAATTTCCCAAATGCTGGACTTCCAGCCCAACAGATGGTATCATATTTGACACCCAAACACAAAGACAAATAAAAATATTTGGCTTAAATAAATACCCATTTGTAACCAGTTCAAAAATCCTGTGTCCTCATCATAAAAAATTTCCTGCTGAATTTTAGTCCCCATGACACATGGCAAAGTAGATCTACTCTCACATCATTCACTTGAGAATCAATGAGAATAAGCTCAGCCTCCTTCAAATATATTATATATACGGCTTGTTAAATTTGTATTTGACTTCTTAATAAAACATCTCTACCAGCACTTTTCTAATGCAGTTGTATTTTAATGTGGCTGAATTGACACAAATCCTACCAGCTGTGGGGGGCAAAGGCTAACAGGATAATAATATATATCCTCTACATAAGCCGTTATATGTGGTAATTAATATATTCTTCTACATGAAAGGGAGAAAAATTGTCCTAAGCGACAAGTTAGGGTCAATTTTTAAGACCTTGTTCATCATTACAAATCAACCGCTGTGGATCCAGGTGCTGTTCCATTTTACATTTCTGAATCTAAAATCTCACTCATGGACTTCATGGGAAATGCTATGCAAAAACTTGATTTATTTTCTTTAATCAAACACTTTCATAATTGGCCACTCCAGGTTTCAGAACTACCATTTACAACATGTGTCTTTAGATTTAAGATATCCTTCTAAATACTTTACTTACTAAGATTGCAGAGTGACGTTTTGAAATAACCGTTTCAGATATTTTTTTTTGTGAGAAATAACATATACCTCATTATCAGTGTGGTTCTCAGTTCAGATGTGTTCCTCCTTTAAATTTGGTTTGTTTTTCCCTGTAATAATTTTTTTTTAGTATATCAGAGGAAGGCCTATGAATTATTTGTTATGTTTGCTTGGAATAAAATACTTGTACAGATTTAAAGGAAGGAAACAAGCCCAGCAACATTTATTTCATTATTTTTAATCTTAGGAAATGTTTTCTGCTGTATTTTTTTTATACTTTACAGAAGTACTTTCCATTACGTTTACCATCATTAGACGGTTACAGAAAGATGAATGAATCTACAACTGTTAAACCCTTTTAAAGAGATCAGCTCTCATCAGAGGTCAATCGGAAGTCAAACTGGACATTTTTTAAGCAGTTGAATAGGAGAATATTCCATTATAGATGTCAAGATGAGACATGATTAGTGTCACAAAAGTTAAAGGTTAGGGGCTAATCCACTGAGAAGTCATTCATGGATCACATTTAAATTGCTTCAGACACTTTTAAAAAGTGTATTCCCTCATAAGACCTCTGCTGCCATACCGGAGTTGCAGCTACATGTACAAGCAGACTTCCCGTACTATCTGTGTTAGTATTCAAACTGCTGAATTAGGCTTTTCCTTAAAAACAGAAGAAAGACCTTGTTAATTAATTTAGAACTAATCTATTCCGAAATATATTAGTTTAGTTTTTTTAATTGTTTACTCTTTCTAGAAGAAAAAGCAACCCCATTTAAACATGTACCTCAGAGAGCAGAATTCTGAGTGTTAATGTGTTGAACAAATTCTAAGTGTAAGAAAGACTATTTGCTTATTCATAAACATATGTACAAGCAATAAAACTGCTTTGAAGATTCTATTTTGAGGGAAAACGTTAAGAGTAGCATAGTTTTTTTCAAATAGAAACTGCTAGAAGATAAAATTAAATGAACAGTTGACAAAAAATGTAATGAATTTAAGCTATTCTTGGTTTAAGGGGAAAAAATAACATTGTTTGTTTAGGTGCAGAAGATACTGATGAAAAATAGCAGCACAGCAGCTGTTTCAGGACCAAGCCATGCTCTTAAATGGCCTTGCACTACTTACATGGAAGTTTTAGTGGGAAGAATACCATATTCCAAACTGGATTTTGGTCAATGTACAAAGAATCCACCTTGATATATAGTTATAGTGATTTCAATTAAAAAATGGGGGATTCAATTAATATGTAGAAGCCTTTGTTGTAGGTGTATGATCTAGTCACCATTGTTATGTTTATAGAGAGTAGACCTATATAGACATACAATTTTTATCATAAAATATGAAATAATGTGGATTAAAACCAAGGTATCGACACAAAGTAATGGTAACCAGTTTTGGTATAGGTGATAGAGTGTTTCTGTTGCATTTTTGTGGTCTAATCAGGCAGAGCAAGAGAGAGATTCCCTTTCCTCCTACAACCTTTGCAAATTTGCCTTACAAAAAGGATGTTCAAATGAAAGATTTCATGGAGAAGAGGAGGATTTAGATCTTAGTGAATATCTTGCACATCATAAAGAAGCTGGAAATTGTTTGGTTTGATCTTAGTGAAAATTAAAATATCACTGTTAATTACTACAGCCATGTCTGTCTAGACAGATGTATGCTGATATCTCATATTTGAAATACATGTTTTGAGGAATACTTCCAAAGTCTCCATTTGGGAAAATAAAGCACTTTGCCTATACTTTGTGTATTTCCTTGATCCTTTTGGACTTTAAAAAGTTTTCTGAGTCTGTCTGCAGAGACATGCTTTGAGGTTAAGTGCTAGAAAGACAAATAAACTGAACAAAATGCTTATTCAATAACATCTCAGTGTGTTTGATTTGGAAAGGAGGGGGAAGAGCCTACTTGCCCTTTGAGGATTTTTGAACAGCTAATTTTCTAACTATACTAATATTTGTGGCTGTTTGAAACCATACAGATGGCTTTTTTTGTTGTCTTTGAACTGTGCTGTCAACTATAAGCTAAGGACTTTGTGATACCTCATCTATTTTCATCCTAAGTCCCAAACTATGCCAGAGCAGTGCTGGTAATTCTTCTGGTTTTCAGAGTATCATGATGTTTGAAGCTTTATATTAAGTTAATTCTGTAAAATACTTTTTGGGGAATCCTTATTTATCAGTTTCCTACCCTTGCTTCCACAGTCACATAATCAAAGGATGGAAAAGGCCCTTCTCTGAGCTTCTGCTCACATATCACATCATCCAGCTCCCTAATTATCTTGGTGGCCCTCCCCTGGACTTGTTCAAGTAAAAGCAAGGAAATAAGCAAAAGATTATCTTACTGCTTTCACTGTTTCTTAGATGTAAACTGGTTGCAACAGATTTCTTTATTACATATATTTTAATTTCAATATACTTGCTCTTTTTCCCATGTTGGAGATTTCAGTGCTTCCATGAGATGGGAAGCAAAGTGAAGCAGTCAAGGCACCAGTTCGGGTGAGAGTCCTACCTGAAGATGTTTCCCCACATGTTCCTCTTTGTGATCCCACATATTTCTTGTGTTTTTTTCACTTGGTCTGCAGCTATCTGGGGACAGGATTGTTTTATTCTTTCTCAGCAGTTTCCAGTATAATAAAGCCATGCTCTTGCAATTCTGCTCTTGATGCAGTGGCACTGCTTTCCCTCTCCCTTACCCCTAGTTGCAGAGGTAGAATAAGTAATGCTTCAGAAATGTATCGTCTCAGCCATGGTGTCTCCTGAAATTCTCCTGACTTCCATGCCACACATTCCAAGTGCCTTAACACACTCCCCAACCTCAGTATACAATTAATAAAAGTGTAGAATTCCTGCTATGAGCAATTACTGAATCTCTCTGCTCAAAATATGCTCTGTTCAGCTGGAGTACACCACTCAGAGTTTATTAAGACTTGGCACTATTGTCATCTGTTTCCCAGCCAGGAACTAGGAGAGTTATGACACAGGAGGAAAACAAAAAAAGCAGAACTGACATTGATTTCCATGTGTGCATGATCCTGCTCCAAAGACTAGTAACATAGCAACAAGGGTTGCATTTTTTAAAGCTCCCTTTTTTTCCCCTATTTATATAGTGCTATTCATCTTTTTTAAGACTATGGTTTAAGTTGTATGCTTCCTTCAGGGCATTGTGCTTATATTCAAAATAGAGGATGAGTTCATAATACCTTGCTCACAGTACTCACTTCCAAATGTATTATGCTTATGATAGTTAAACCCTGATGTAGCATCTGGTTTTGATGGAGTTTCTGCTTTTATGCACCAATGCTGTTGGTCTGACCAGGTCATCATGTGTGACTTCATCTGATATCAAACAGCGTGGTTTAATTGGTTTATTCTACTTCTGACCCTCAGCATCTCCATTTCACTCCTTTAAGCACTCTTGTGTAACTTTCTTCAGTAACACTGATCAAGAGTAAGCTGATTTTTAGAGATGTGCTTTACTTCCAGTTTCCACTTAGATTCCCTTTTCGTGTCAATACATTATTATCCTCTCCTAACCTTAGCAGTGGAGCAGAGCTACCAAGTTATGTATGAGCATTAAGACATGTTAAGTTGTGTAACACGACAATAGCAAAGTCTCAGCCAAATCTTTGGATATCCTGCTCCCTGGACACTTACATACTTAGGGTAGGCATGAGGTCTCATTAGCTGGTGCATGTGGCTACTGTGCACTGCAGAAGGTAATTTCCAGATAGCTCTGTGCTCAGGAAGCTGAATAGTCAGAAATTATAAAGAAGCATATGGTGGTTTAACATTTACCCTTCTGACAATTTGGCAGGTACCTTTCGCAGCTCAGAACTCAAAGCTATGAAACTTCTCAGAGCCTTTTTTTTCCAAGAGGAAAAATTGAAGATCAAATGCATTACAAGATACAATATTTTTCTTATACTAAGTGTTCAGAAGACTTACCGGTAGCAAAGCTGAAGCCAAAATCCTTTATTACAAGGGAAAATGCTCTCATGTACATTATTTTTATCACCTAACTTCACTAACATCACTGGGCAGCTTTTACTGTGAAAGAGACAGGATGAGTCAGAGCAGGAACCTAGTTACATATTGACCTAGTTATTTGCAGTGGTTTTGAAATATATTGTTGAGAAAAATCAACTGCCTGAAAGAAATAAACCCTAAATGCTCTATCAAACCCTTCTCAGGTGAAATACTTCCCAGTACAATATTTTAGTCTTTTTCCCTCAGACACAGATTTCTGTCTTTTCAGAATACAAGAATTCAACAGAAGTTTAAGGTATCAATCATACTCTTTCTGTCAACCCAAACCCTCCTGCCAGAGCCAACCTGGCTATTGACCACTTCCCCTGAACCAAGCTTCTCTCAGGCTTTTATGAGGACCAGGTGATCTTCAAGCTATTACTTGATCCTCTGTCTCACATGTACAATTGGGAGGCAGCTGATTAGTTGCAGATGGAGCTGGTTTAAATTTTAAGAACTTTAAGAACTACCACCGTTTATAGTACCTAATGCCAGATTTCACCTAAGTGCCAGGGCTCTGATGATTTGTTTGATCTCCAGATGTGCACGTATTCAGAAATTGTTAGTACACAGCTCCTAACTGTCTCATAAAGCTTTCCTGAACTTGGGCAGGGGCCAAAACCCCATATAGCTTTTGGTTAGCTTAATTACGCCATGTTGACAAGAATCAGGAGGACAAAGGATATAACTGACACTAGATTTGAATGTTACTAAATTTCAGGAATTTCATTTGTCAAACAAGATTCTCAGCAGTAGGAACAGGTCGTATAATTCTCTCACTGTAGCTTAGCACAAACAAGAAAGAGGAGGGTTTGTGTTGCTATTATCAGTGAACTGCTTTTAAAAGGAAAACTGAACCTATTAGAATTTGCAGGTAGCAAATTTCTATCTGTCCCCAAAGAGAAGGACTATATTAGGACTGCTTTAGACCTGTGCATTTGACAAGTGGCATCTGTTATTTTGAAGAAACAATCTGATAATAAAACTGATGAAACATTAATACCTTTTTTCTTTTATTTTTTTTTTCTTTTTGGACAGATTGTTTGTTACTGCAGCCAGAGATTATGTCATTTGCTATAAGTTAACAATTATATTTAAAGGATTCTCCTACCTTTTTGCTTCCTGGGAAACTAGAAAAGAAATACCTATGAACAAGAATATACTGATAAATTCAAACAGACATTTCAGTGTTCTAAATAATTTATTGACACTTAGAAAAGAACAGAAAAATACTCAGGTGGCTAATTTTTAATGTGAACCTCTCAATGATTTACTAAGAACATCTGCCAGTTGGTTTATACGTGTTCTGTTCATTACTCGGACGCTCATAAAGAAGTTGTCCGGAAGGAGTGAGAGAACTGCTTGAGAGCAGTCATGATGTATACAGTGCAATGCACATGCCAGGGCTGATAGAGAGATTAAGTTTCTCCCAAGGATCGTCAAGTACAAATGGAGCTTTTTTTTTCTTTTAGTCATGGTAAAATTTAGTCAGAGGGTGAAAAATACAGAGAGAGGATTTGATGGAGATTTTGAGCAGACATAAATTATATAGCTCTCCCATGGATGAAAAGATTTTTATGAGCTAGTAAAGCTTTCTTCAAGAATCTGTCGCCATTTCAGCAAGGCAGCTTTAGCATAGGGTTGATTTTGACTGTATATATGGTTCCAGTTACTTTGTCTGAACTTAAAAAAACTCATGAAACTCATTAAGCTATTTTTAATTTTTTGTTTTCCTTTGCTGTTATTCCTCTTTGAATGATTATTTGGTCTGGCAGCCCACTACAAATCCAAGCTTTATACACAATTATTCAAGTAATTAATTTAACATCTTTGTGCAACTAGTAAGTAGTAACATTTCTCTAATAATATTCCTTTGCTGAAATCCTCAAAGGATACTTCAGCAAATAATGTAGTTATACCTAAAATAACTGAAAGATCCCAAATCACTGTTGAGAGTTTATTACTACTTGATGACTTCAATATTTTCCGTTATTTCTTTCTGAGAAAAAGAACCTCTCTTGTCATCAGTTGGCCTGGATACAAAATTAAGATTTTTACCCCATTGTACCAAATATACCAATGCACCATTATTCTTGATTAAAACTACATGCTAAACAAGAGAGTTTTTCTTGATGACTTGTAAGGCAAGACTGAATTCATCTCACTCTTCTGTTTCTTTTGCCATGCTAACATGAGTTAAAAAAAAGATGGATTTTTTTTTTTCGTTAGATCAAGAAGGTTTTGCTTGTTACAGGTTGGGAATTTGAAATCTTCGAAACTGAAGATGAAGAATTTAAACAATTCTCGGGAACCAGACCACTGAGCTCTTCTGTGTGATTATCTTTTGTTTGTTGCTTTTAAAGGTTGAGCTACCCTTCAACACCTTGAAAACAGCATGGAAACAAAGTAAACAACAAATTAATCCACCCACCCACCAGATTATTCTTTCCCACCCCTCAAAAAATCCTGCCCAAATCTCCCAAACAGTAAAAAGGAGCCGTGAAGGTGTAAAGTTGAAAAAAAAATCCCAAGTGGAATGGAAGCTGTTTGTGTTTAGTATATCTTTTACAGTTAAGCCTACAGCTATTCATTTGACTAAAAGGAAGCAAAGCTACAATTCTTATCTTCCTATCTTCTCACAAGTGTTGTTCAGGAAGATATTCCAAGCAAAATCCGTCACAGCTAACCAGGAATGAAAGGATGGTAAAAATAGGACATAGTGACTGTGCTTTTGCTCTGTAGGATTCTGTGTATTCTAATCTGTTTTCACTTAGTATCCACCTGGTCCATTGTCTTTAGCTCTTTCACATTTTTTGATCACGTTTAATGTCATCCTGAAAAAAAGAAAGCAATCTCAGGTATTATAGTCAGGATTGTGGAACAAAGGGAAAAATACAGTTTCTGTACACAGATCAGCACTGACTGAAAATACTGCTACCTTGTATAAACATACCAAAGCAAAAAAAGTTTAAGTTCTCTATCAGCCCTGGACAGATACTTTTGTCTGGGGCAGGTGCAACATTTTAAAATTTTCTTTAACATTCTTGGTAAAAAAGCCTTCAATAAAGCAGGCCTTTCCACCTCTCAAGTTGAAGTTAAATAAACAAAAAGCCATTTAATGGTAGCTCTTAATACATGTTGACACAGGAGGTAATGGCTGATTCAACATTACGAAGCTAATGAAAATCAATGTAAGGATGACGCGTGATCTGGATGATGCACCTTTGACTTTCTACTGTATAACTTTGTATCATGAAATCTTGAGAAGCTCTTATCTGTTAATAAATTAGAAAAAAAAGATATTAATGAGATTGCTTGACTTTAACACTTTGTCATTTATCTCTATTGTCTAGTTAGACTTTAAGTTATCAAAGCACTTAAGCCCTAACTTTAAGCATAGCAGTTTTAAGCAGATGTTTCAAAGCAGGACAGCTTACCATTGTTTTTTCTTACATTGGAAATGGATTTTGAGGTAGCATGATGTTATTTATCATGGTCCTTCAGTTCATGTTTAGACTGGATATTAGAAAAGATTTCTTCACCGAAAGAGTGAGCAGGCATTGGAACAGGCTGCCCAGGGAAGTGGTGGAGTCACCATCCCTGGAGATGTTAAAGAAACATGTAGACATGGTGCTTGGAGACACGGTTTAGTGGATTAGGTGGTGTTGGGTTGGACTTGAAGACGGTTGGGCTTAATGATCCTTGAGGTCTTTTCCAACCTTAACGATTCTATGATTCTATGAGACACCTATCCCTTTGTTGCAGTGGTGGTAAACAGCTGCCCAACAGTCTTTGCACCAGCTGCATCACCCGGCAAAAGTGTCCATAGAGGAACAGACAACTAATGCTCTGTTCTTCAGCCGAGGTCTTCCTTCCATCCCTGAGTGGTTTCATCTAAGTGATCTCTACCATTACAACCACCAGGCTGAGAGAACTCTCAGACCTTTCCTTTTGGCCTGTCTACCCCACAGTCAAAGGTGTAATTTTAGGACATGTAGACTTATTTGGACTGGTATAAACCAGCCACCCCACGTACTAATAGCCATGAACCTGTAGGCAACACAAAATGGCAAAAAGAATTGAGCAGCTGAACAAACACTTCAGGTCTAAGAGTACAGTATTCCACATCCTAGGACTGTGATAAAATCAATTAGAGGGAATTTTACATATGCTTCAGTGCACATCCAAGCCACAGAAAAGACATACCCTAAGTATATAGTATTGAAAAGGATTAGGGAAAAAGCTACTCCCTAGAAGATGACAAACATGAGCTAAAGTAACGAAAATCATAGCTTAAATAAAACCAAGCTGTTGTGGGCCCAACCCAGCATCCTTTCTCTACAAATAGCCCATGCCAAAGTCAGTGGGAGAGCTTGCCTTTACAAATATGGAAAGATCATGTTAATTCCTTCCAATAATATCCATTACTCTTTAAAAATATGTAAGGAGTAATAAAAAAGCAAACAGTGTTTGAAACCTAGTGTTACCTTTACCCCCAGTGTAGGAAATGTGAATGTTGTCTATTTCTTCAAATAATAAAATTAATCATTTTTTCACTCTATAAAATAATTAAATCACTTGGTAAACTTTCATATTTGTTTTCTTTATTCTTGTTTCTAACCTGAAAATCTACAAGTCCTTTGTTTAAAAAACCCCCACAACATTCTTTCACGTATTCCTCCATGACTGTGAATCCAGGCATAACAACCTAGCGTTATTTCCTCGGCCAGCAAGACAGATACGTGTGTTTGCCAGTGTCAGGATATAGGTCCTGCCCAGACTGTCACTGATGAAGATGGAAGAATAACATGCAGGGTAATCTAATTTCTCCAGGCCCCTTATTTTCCACCCTTTAAAGAATGGTTTCTGCTACCTCGTTCTTTGAATAGTCTCAATTTTCCTTTGTTAATATATACCCAAAATCTGCAGAGTGCTTCAGACTTTTAAAGGTTTCCTAAAAGGGTCATTTTATTTAACTTGCCAATCCTTTCACATTCCTGTTCATAAGATTGTTAGGTCTAAATCCTGGACTCTTTCAAATCATTGCCAGAATTTGAATAAGTACATTTACAGCTGGAGCTTCAGTCTATTTTTATATTTGCTAAATATTTCATGAAAGACACTGTATTTAGCAAAAGTTGAGATACTCTGACATGTTTCTACTTACTTTTGGTCATCAGCTTTTGTTTTTAAACTTCTTTGTCTTCCAGAGGTGCAAAGCCACTATTTACAGCATATGTTACAGCTGTTGAACCATATGCTGTACAAATTCCTAGCTCTAGCAGGTATATGTGTGTCAGTTTTCTCTCACTTGGATCCTTTCAGTCATGTTATATTTAGCAATATAACTTCAAAGTATGATTGCAAACAAAAGATGTATGCTACTGAAGTCTCATTCTGATTAGATTTTCTGGGAAATGCTAACTGGTAAGAGAAGATACTAAGACTGCATAATACACCAATGTGAGAATAGATGTTTTCATTATCTGTTGATATGCAGGGACTGTGCATCAGAATGTGCGTCCCGTGCTAATAATCTTGAAGCACAATTTATGCATAAGCGACTATTAGAATGTTCTCTCCAGGAATACTTTTGAACATGTATCGAGTTTACCGTTTTATGCAGTGACAGAGAAGACAAGTTAGCCAAATTTTGTTTGCTTTTCTAGATTTCAATAATGAGAGGAGAAATTAATGTAAATGTCACATTTTCATTGAACAGTACCAGATGAAAGCATAAAATAGTGATAATTTTTTTAACCTGAACATATGTTTGGAAGATTCTTTCGATCAAAAACTCTAGAAGAAGCACAAAATGTTTATGCCCAAAAATGCAGGTCTTCTGTATATTTTCATTTTTTTTGTAAGATGGCAATAGTTTGTCCTTGAAATCAGTGAGATTTGCCCCAAATGTGTTCTGGATTTTACTTTACTTTCAGGATCTAAGCTGAAGCACTTAGTTTGGGGACTAGAAAACTGAGTGTCATACGACCTCAGTATTCCCTGCTTCATTTTTTTTGTTGTCTGGACTAAACAAACTACATTAACCCAGCTCAATCCTAGTGTTTTATTTTCAGAAGACCCGGTAAGTGTGGCTTTCATCACTTTTATGCTTTCGTTTGTACTGTTTTCCAGGTTTACAGCTTAAGCTGGTATTGTCTGAGAAGTTTTAATAAAGTATTTTGGCTTGCTATATTTACTGTTATAAATATTTTGATACAATACTATACTAAAAATAATATTTTAGGTGCTATTATTGAACATAGTCGGAACAGAGAGGTTAATGTAAAGAGTACTCCATAAAGTTAAACAGAATATGAAGAAAAATAAAGCTTCACTATTGGTTGACATCTTAAGCATGGAATTTTCCTTATGTATTTTATTGTGAATCTGTTCCTCAGTTTCTGTTTTCAGTCATTCTTGAACTGTTACTATAAGAATAAAAAAATGTCTTTACACATAGACTATACATAATTTTTTGCCAATGCAGAATTACTGTAGTGTGTTTTCATGTGGATTATTGTTTGCTTTGGCAGTTTTTCCCTTGACATTTTTCCACTGCTTGTTGAATGTATCTTCTTTTTAACAACAGCCGTAACTTAGGTCCAAAATAAAAAGATGCTCCAGCTCTGAAACTTAGATGAGAAAAAAAGACTGTATTTTGTTACAACTAATTAACTTGTTCCAAACATCTTCAATGGTGTTGGTAGATAAATATTTTTGGGTTCAGATCTTTGCTGTTAGACTAAGTTGAAGATTATTTTTCTCCTATATTCTACATCTCATTTTTGATTAATACATACTTTTTAAACTACGTAAACTCAAATATCACTCATTAAATATGATGCATATGTTCTTGTTGATCAGGGACACATCATTGCTTTAAAAAATTACGTACAAATATCTTTTGGAGAGCTTTTTAAGATTATGTGGCTTTAACTAAGAAATGGATCATCAGTAGTGGTTTTTGCCTTTCAGTTTTTTTGTGAGCTCAAACATGAAACTTTAAAAATGGAGATGATAAATTCCCATATATGTTTTACTTTCACCAGAGTCAAGAAGTTCATAATGATGGTTCCTACCACAACTGTAGCTTGGCCTCAAACACATATTCAATACTTTAGTGTATGTGTTATTAAATTCCTATGCTCAGACAAAGTAAAAGCTGTATATAAAAGAGAATTTCCTGTAATTTCAGCTCAATATTCTCAATCATAATATTGGATTGTTAGATTTTTGCAATTTATTTTCCAGTAGTTTTAATATATTGAATCTGAAAATTTTCAAGAAGACATTCCAAATTTATGCTAGAATCTATACTTGTGCATTTCTCTTTCCAGAGCCTTAGATTTGTGGTTCACTCCAGTATCAACTAGCTTCAGCACCACAAATTTCAGTCTGGTTGAAATAATATATTAAATCAGGTAATCATCCCATATAACTCCTTGTTCTCAGATTGAAACAGATTAGTGCATATGGTTGACACATATGTTTGATTCTTTTTATCAGTGATAATGTTAGTTGGTTGATTATTGATTATCAAGTATATGAAGGGAGACTTTGGTCTGCAATATTTAAGCATATCATGGAGTTCCATCAACAAAAACATGGCTTTTACATTGCCTAAGGAGACTAAGAATGCTCTGTCTTTCCAAATGCATGGACAGAAAAGCTGGTGGACTCATCCCTCTCCAGGCTATATGGTGAAGTAGGGGTTATGATCTGGCAGTTCCTAGATGTTGAGTGACCAGCTGTCAATCAGCGTAAGTTTCAAGGAACCTTTGTGGATAAATGGTATTTGCTTTGCTTGGATGTGGGGCACACTGTTCAACAGAAACTTAAGAAATGAGGCCATAGTTTGCATCCAGCTAGCACTATATCAATCATTTGGTAAGAAACTGTGGAGCTGCCTAGCATCTATGATTAGGGTTTTTCCTACTTCTCTGCTGAAAGTGTCATAAGACAGTAAATGTGTCACCATCTTCAGGTGAAACTTTGCATTCCCTATTTAAGTCTCAGGAATTCGATAAAAATAAGATATCAGAATTGTTCTGTGTTTACACAGGAATGCTTTCTAAGGAAGCTAAAGAATGAACTCTGGGACACGATAAAAGTAGAACATCAGATTATTTGTATCAGTTTGGTAGGAATGGCCAGCATCATCACAGCAACATAACAGAAAAAAAGTGAAGGAAATGTTAAGACTTTTTTCTTTTCTCACATTTTGCATTTTGAGGCATCCTTTCTCCTTTCAACAGTCTTTGTGGATCACCATCAACACAACACACCTTTGGCTTTTTTATGGTAGAAACACTAACTCCTGATCCCTCTGAAATTTCTGCTCTGAAATTACAACATACAAGCTTGAAATCTTTTTAGGACAACTGTGCAAGATAAAAATATCTTGTTCTAGTAGAAGATGTATCGTATTATTGCTGAGAGGATTTCCATGGGGTTCTTCTGAATATATCACGTGCATGGAGGGGGAGAGTGGGGGTTGTCAAACTAAAATGAGGCACACGGCTCTGAATGTGTGTGTCTGCTAAAAAAATACTGTGCTAGTGGGTCATTGTTTCAAGCTTTAAGGATTTAGGGACACTTTATTTTAAAATGTTAGCAGCTGATGAATCTATCAGTTCAATGAACCCAAAGCTGTTGTGACTCCATGTTCCAACATTCAGCAAGGCTGAGCATGAATGAGCATCCTTGGCTCTCGGTCAGCTTCTCACCGGGGACAAAGGTGTCCCCATTCTCCTTGGACAGCCTCAGTGAAGTGTTTCTGGGTGCCCCGTTCACACTAATTTACTGGGGTTTCTCAGCCTGATGTTGTTCCTCTACATGCCGCTGAATTTCTGTGTTTATGATGATTAGCTCATAGTCGTGTAATCAAACATGAATTTTGCAACCATTTTTTCCTCATATCATAGTTAATTGAATTTACAGAGTAATAATTGCCCTTCATGGTCAACACCAGAGTATAAATGCACATTTAATCACAGATATTTTGAAGGCGTCCTTTGTAGGGGTGTATGAGCTGTTCCAAACATACGTGACTATAGCCTTTATATCCAACAGTACTTTCCTCTTATCTATTCTATTCTTTTAATTCCTATACTCCACTGAAGAATAATAGGGTTTATTTAATCTTATTTGCATAAAGTCATCCTGCAATACCTTCATGTTAGATAAAGAGAATTTTTTTTCTTTAGACCTGACCTAAGAGAGAATGAAAATCATGGTGACTTTTGTTCTGCAGGATTTGCTCCATAATTTCTGGTTCATCCTTTGATAAATCCTAATGTTCTAAGGAGAAAATCCTTACTTTTGTGCTTGAGTAGTGGAAGTTTTTGCCAACATATTAATCACCTGCCACTGCAAGATCTTTTAGAATAATTTGACTGACAGTGTTGAATGACATAGAAATAATGACTGGGACCAAGAATATTATCTAATAGTCAGTTAAGATGCCAGATTAAGAAGTGAAAAGACTTAATAGGCTCCTAATAGTCTGTTAGGAAGTATGCTTCAACTTTCAAGATTATTTTGAACCTTGTGCACGTTGTAGGTATCATGTCCTGTGGATTTTCTGCTGTATCCCTGTTCCATGACAGCATCTGTTTGTGACCTTTGTGATGATGAATTATGTCATTTTGGGACAATCATCTTAAATATCTTTGTTAGGAGATTCATATCCACTGCGAGAGGCAGGGGGAAATTTATTTTATATTGACCATAGTTCAGGAGATTAATATCAGAAACTGAACACAGAGTTAAGTTTTTCCAGTCTTAGTTCATGCAGACCTTTTTTTTTTTTTTTTTAGAGAACAATACTAATTCTAAATCTTGAGTTATAGAAAAAGATGCAAGGTTTGGTCTCATGTGAATGTTACAGAAGAATTGTCTGAATTGCTTTTTGAAGAAGTCTGCCTCTAGTCTGAGATAAGAGGAAATTTGGTAGCAAGTTAAATGGGCCTCACAGGGGACTTACTGACCCTGTTGCCTTCTTTTCAGGTTCAGCCAAACCTTCAAATCACAAACCATACAGTCTGCAGCAATGAGTTAACTTCACCCAGAGATATATCCTTTCATCCCACACAATTGAGCTCTATAAAATGCTACAAAGCCAATACAACTGAAATATAAGGTGGGGGGCTTGATTCTACTTTGTGTAAGAATGAGGGATATAATTTAATTTTTAGAGGATGAGGTAGTTTCTAATTTTTGTGTGTGTGTGTGGTTTTTTTTCTTACAGAAATGACATTTTCTTGGGGTAGAGATATTTCATGAGAACTTATTGGTCTTAATAAACTCTGGAAAGGAAAAAAAAATGAGGTAGGTAATATGGGACTCTCCCTCAAGCCTGAAAGCAAGTTCACTGTCCTGTGATGTAGGTACGATGGTAAAGTCATCAACCTGTACAGTGCAATCCACTAACATTGACTCATTAGCTTTCTTTTTATATTTCAGCGCCCACTACACAGTTATTAAGCAGTAGACTTTCCAAAACCGGTCATTTTGGAAAGTCACATGGACTACAGCATTAACATTTTCATTACAAAGTAGTTTATAACGATAGTGCATCACTATATGTTATTTAAAATACTTTATGAAGAATTTGTGTTTTGGGAGCTTACTTTATTTTTCACTGTGTAGCATCCAGTCTATGTTTTGCTGTACATCATCCATGTGTTTCATTTTAAATGTGTATGATTTCAGTGCACTTTGTGCCAGAACATAAATTACAAACCAAGTAGCACCTCATAAGTTTGAGAAACAGAAAATGTTACAGAAGCAGTTGCAGAAGCTTTGTGTGGAGTGTGGAGGAACTTCATTATACAAATTCTCTTTTGTCCTTAAAAATATTTAAGAAGAAGACACAGTGGTTCTCATTTGTAAATGTGTCCTTTTTTTCCCCTGCAATAAAGCGACCAAATTGACAAAATTTGGTAAGGCTTGCTAATATGAGAATGAAGGATGTTATTCTGACATAGTGGCTGTAGTGTGCCCTAATAAAGACCTGCAACAGAGGCAGAGAAGAAGCTGAAAAAACATTAGCATCTACAAACTGTTGGTCTAAAATATGAGCTGAAGAATATCAGTAATATCAGTATATGATTTCTGAGGAAGGGAGTGGATAATTAAGAATACAGAGAGAACAGGAATCTCCTCAGAGCAAAAAAGAGTCGGTAATTTTTGTGATGTTATGAGAAACGAAGGGATTCCTGAAACGAAGAAATGTTTTAAAAAAGGAAAGATAGTAAAGCAACTGCCAATGGAAAGGGCCTGGAAAGCTGCAGATAATTTAGAAGAGCAGGTGAATGTAGAAGAGAAAACAAAACAAATGCAGAAATTAAACTATACCTAGGCACAGTACCAAAGAACACAGCCTTGGAGAGAAGACTGATTAAGCAGATAAAATTTGAGTCCACATGATTTTACAGTATACAACTGTAGATGGACAGATTTGGAAAGAATCAAGATGCTTCCTCTGAGCTCTAAAATACTTCTCATTTTTGAGAAGACTGATATCAGTTTTCTTCTGTGTAGTGCAGAATTGCCTTTGCTTCCAGTTGACGCTGAGCATTGTCAAAATCTTGAATCTAATGATCTGAAATTTGGAGAAAGATTAATTATTGTGCAGGTGCTTTTGTGGATTTTTTTCAGCTAGAGAAAATATTTACTGTTCTATTCCTGTCTATTTTCCTTATTATTTCCCCGGGAGAACTGGCAAGAACAGCATTCCTAATTACCTTTGTTGGACAAACTGTTGAAAGAGACAGGCTTGCCCAGGCTTAGTTAGAGAGCTGCACGAGGGGTGTGGAGAAACATAGAATAAATTAAAATACTGTTAGGCAAATAGTTCCAGCAAAAGTTGTGAAAATTGAATCAACAGCCAAAATTATTCAGGGTTTGAAAGAAAACAGGGTTGGGATCCACACTATAGTGAGATTAGTCAGAAAGTTTTAGTACCAATTTTCTCTGTAGAGAAGAAGAGAATTTTGGAGAGGAAAGGTTTTTTAATGTTTCTGTGTGTTTTCTCCCATCCTCTGTGATGAAGAATTCTAATCTGGGACATTATGCTTTAAAAATACACATTTAGACAAAAGTATTAACAATCCTGGTGGTGATACTTGGTAGCCAACATTTCCTCATGACAAGGAGAAAACAAAGAACAAACTGGGGAAAACACAAACGCAAAAATTACTATTACAGAGAAGTATTTTTGTTGAATAAGAAATTTAACTCAAGAAAACATTTTCAGAAGCACATAATTTCTGGTTTTAGAAGACTTTAGGCCTTTAGTACTTTGACAATGTCTATATAACAGACTTTGAATGCGACCTAAGCTCCAACAAAAATTTAATGTATTAGTGTCTAAAACAAACTGGAGCTACTGACCCTTCACATGCTGTATGCTCATGGTAAACGTGAGACCAAGTGTGCTAATAATATTTAAGTTAAAGTGCTTCCTCTCATATTTGTGAAAGGATTTGTGTTGTTTTTCATCAGCACTGTGTCTCTACAGCAGTGTAACATGGGACTCATCTCTGAGGTTAATTGTTTCATAAGAGTGAGGTGAACCACCCATTTTAGTCCAGTAGCACCTTCTCCCTCACCTCTCAGTGCTGGGGGACCCTGGCTAATGAAGAAGAAAATTCAGTTTTATCTAACCCTCAAGCATTTACTGAATTGTTTGTATCATGTTTAACATGGGGCTCCAGGTAAAGTAAAAAGATAACTTGTGGTTTCTGTGCTCTGCCAGGTCTACAGATAGGGTGATGGTTCACCACCAAAGCTAGTGGCAGCAGACAGGACACCTTACAAAGTTCAGTGTAAAGGACCATCTGAAAAAAGCAGAGCAGCTGCTCTGCACTAGTGGAGAGATCACATAGAGACTTTTTTCTAACTCTGGCTTTCCAGGCCTTCCACCAAGTGTTGTTAACCAGTGAGAACCAGTAAATGCAAATGCATTTGTAATAGTTCAAGGGATTAAGGCAATGATCATTTCTGCATTGTATATTAGGGATTAAGGAAATGATCATTTCTACATTGTATATTTACTGAATGTATAAATCTATGTTAAAATAAGATTATTAGAGCAGTCTCTGACAATTAAGGAAATATCAAGGTAAAGTTTACTTGTGTAAAGATAAATAGATATCTTGTGCATATATGTGTGATATACCCTTTGGCAGAAGAAAAATTAGTCATATATTTAAAGATCTCATCTTATTTCAAATGAAAAATAATATATCTTATTTCTAATTTTGAGAGTTCATAATTTACAGAGACTTTCAGATGTGAAGCATCAACATTTCAAAAACCAGATTGATTAAAACAACTCTATACATTACCATTCTCTTGGCCACTAACGATTTTAAACTGCAGATTCATTGTTCAGACATGTCCACTAGCACAGGTAACCACCCATCAACTGTCTGCAATCATAGGTTGTTATTCTTTATGTGGGTGAGATGAATGAAAACTTACACATTTTGCCCTGGGTTTTGTTGCAGAAGATGATTAAGCCCAAATACAGAGCTCAAATCATGCTACTCATTTCCTCTCCAACCTTCTTATCTCCTTCGGGGTTCAAGTGGCACCTTTCAAGTCCTTCTGTTTATCCTATTTATATTATTTATCTTTTCCCAATATTTCTTCTCATTACAGAGCTCCTTGCCTCTTTCTGTTTCAGACTGATTTCCCCTGTATGCATGTGTGGTGGCTTTATTCTCACAGCTGTCTCTCCAACAAAGAAACAAGTCACACCCATTTTTTTTTTCCTACCATTTTGAATGCTGAAGGCAAGACCTTGTCAAAGAAAGGGAATATGAGAATTTAACATAGTCACATAGTGTCATTCTCACACTCATCCTCAGCATGTTATAGGCTTTAATTTTGTTTCTATAATTTGGACATTTTGGTGTGATTGAAACCTTCAGAGAAAAGGTGCAACCTGTGGTAGACTTGTGGAAGTTCACCCTAAATACTAGTGTTGTCAAAACTGTAAACAACTAAATACAAAGTGTCATTATGGAAATTATTGGGTGGAAATACCACCCCTGAATGTGAAAGCACATGAACTGCATTTATGCTTTGACAGTACACTTCCTGAAGTATCTGTTAAACAAGTTTGTTCTCAGGTCGTCCAGCCCATCTCTACTTTCTTCAGTGCTGAAATTGTTCTGACAGGTTTCCAGCATCCATATTTCCCTTTCACCTGACTTCCTAAAACACACTAACCTTCAGCCAGGACTCTCTGGCCACACATGAGTTGTAATTTACTGTTGTGAGATTTTGATGCCAAGGCCAGGAATGTATTTTTCCACCAAGAACAGCACACGGAATGTGGCAAGCTTCCTGTCTGGTCTCACTGCTTTTGCCATTTTGGACTGGCATAAGAGGCAGCTGCAGAAAGACTCTGCTCATGAGTTGTCTTTCGTCCTGTTGCCATTTTCCTTTTACAGACTTCTATCTGAAAACTTGTTCCATTCTGAATGGTTTATTACTAACCGGGGCTTACAAAAATAGCATTAAGTGACTATTTTATTTATGCAATGAAAATACACTTGTGCTTCCAGTGTGCTCTTGATGTACTTCATAAGTCAATAAGCAAGTTGTGAATCTTCAATTTGTTATTGTAAATTGCAAAATTGTTATGTTTGTAAAACTATCCAGACAACAAATAGATTTATTTCACAAAAATTGCTATAGCTCTTTGCATATGCCTACTGTATAACAGGGTATAACAGTATTATCTGGTACACAGTGAACTGGGCTGAAAATTTTACATAGTTCTTACTCTACCTTTGGGTTTCTAGATAACTTTAAGGAAGAAATACTCTTTGTTTTAATTTCTCTTCAGGATCGTCCTGAAGAAGTTAAAGCTTTAAACAAAATTTAATAAATTTGAATGGTCAAGCTGTGAGATTTGAGTGCTACAGATGGTGTATTCCACGTCCAGTGTGTTCTACCACATGATAATATTTGCAAATGGAAACTTCTTAACTGGCAACAGTCCTGTTTTTTTTATCTGCATACATGAGCCAAGAAAAGTAGGCATTATTTACTCAACTTCCTTTATTCACATAGGAAAAGTAGTTCAACAAAAAAGTCACTCATTATGAGACCCTCTTAGGCCTGATGAATTTACAATAATCTAAAATGAAAAGAGAAGAGGAAGAAGTACTGTCATCTCATTTCAAGACGTAGAGACTTAAGGGCTTAGACACATGGGCAAGTTCCCACAGAGACAACTAGTTACTGAATAGCAACCAACATGTTGTAACTGCCCTTTTGTGTTCTCTTGGTTTGTGGTAAATGTGAAGTAATTCAAATAATCCTTATCCTCTTCCATCACATATTTTGTTGAGGACGAAAGAAATGTAAATCACTTCACACTTGTCACAGGCTAGGAGATTGAAGATAAACGTCGTTGAAGATCAGCTATATTGGGTAACTCATTATGGCACCATGACTTTACACGTGTCTGTGACTTGAGACCTAGCTTGACTTTCTGTGCCAAACACCGAATCTACACTTCTTGAGCCTTATTCCCCTGTCTAGCCTAAAGACAAAATACCACTTTTATATTTTTTCAGTGTCAGCCATGACAACAAGAATAATTAGTGAAAGCATAGCCCTACAGTAGAGCTGGCCTGACAGGGGGAAAAAAAGATATCAAACATATTGAAAGAACTAGATTTCTAGGCATCATTGGTAGATTCAAGAAGCTTAGATACTCAGATAAATAGCTAATATTCAGAATATTTGTTCAGTGAAAGCAAAGTTGAAACTTTTGGGTGCTAGCCAGTTCTCCATCACTATTCATTATTATTAACATGGTGTTATTCCAAACAACAATGCCTTATTTGACAAATTATGGTTGCACCTAAAAATGTATCTTGAGGACAAGAGAAAGATTTTAACAATGCATCGGCAGCAGCTGCTCAGTTTTAGTACGGTCACTATGATTTTAAATCATTGCTCCCACATACCTTGTGTTTCTTTTTTGATTTGTGGGGAATAAAGCTTTTGTGGATTTTTTTCGTAAAATATCAGAATGGAGTTTGACACTGAGAAGAGAAACTGGGACCATTAAAGCTTGGTCAGAACACTAGCATATTCAATTACAATTTTTATTCTTCCAACACACTGCCAGTTGTTTGGGCTCAGGAGAAAGCAGTAACCAGATCTTAATTTCTGTAGCATTTTACCTATAGCATTTACACAGCCTTTGTGTTTCAGAAAAAGGGTGGGGTTTTTTTAAATATAATAAGCCAGCTTTGATGAAAATAAGTTCGTAATTTATTCTTTCCTTACAAGTGGCTCAGTGCCACTCGGTGAAAATCTTGCAGTCTGGTCCTTCTGGTTGCTTAAAACATACGGGAGTGTTAAAATCCATAATGTCCATGACTCCTGGACCAATCTATGGTCCATTTTCTGCTGAAGCTCTTGAAGCGTATGTAACAGCAGTAACAGTTCCTCATGAGGAATAAAGAGGATCCAACAGAGACAGAGCACTGACTACAAAAGGTTTATTGTGCACTGTGTTTACCGCATTATCTAATTTAAGTTAAACTCAGTGCCTGGAAATAACTCCATTTAACCTTGAAAAAGCTGTCTGGAAGAAAATTGGATAGTGTATGAGAGAGAATATAATCTTCTTTTGGGTGGATACAACGATTTATTTCAGCACTTGCTCGGTTGTTCTTCAGAATTTTCGAGACTTGTTTAAGGCCCTTTCTTCTTTACCCAAACTCAGTCTTCCAAACAAAAGTATTTTATGCATTTTAGTCTGTATGATGGGTAAGATTTCTGTCATATTTGTTCTTGGTCATATATTTTCCTCTTTCAAGACGATTAGGTGAGATGGAATCACCTGAGGGCAAAGAGAGAAAGAATCTTAGACTTCAGGAGAAGACACACAAAAGCTTATAAACATGGGGCTGGGGAAATGCGACTTAGAGATAATGAGGGTGCTGTGAAAAACAGGGACTGATCAGCCAAGGTTTAGATGAAATAAACTGAGACATTCCCTAGTGATTAGAGTGTGTACAATCATTGATCATTGAGTTAATTACAACATCATATGAAAGCAAAGTTCCACCTGCAAGGACACATGAGGAAAAGTGAAGTTGGTGCATAAATATTTCTTGTTTATTTTCTGTACTCCTTGGATAAAAGGAGTTCTAAAATATTCCTCTGCATAAAAAGAATTCACAAATTCTAGTTTTCTTTCTTATAAAAATGTAGCATTTATTAATTCTAAAAGCCTTGAGGCCTTCTTTGGGGAGCTAATTATAAGGGAGAGAAGTCTAGTTAGGTCTACTTCAGAATAACAGCTACCTTGGAATCCCATCAATACTTTTCAAAGAGAAGTTTCTCATCTGAAGTCTGTGCACTATCACTTTTCTCTTTATCTGATTTTCTCTCTATGTGTATGTGTCTGTATGCACACATAAGTATCTCTTAGAAGTACCATTATGTGTTTGTATGCGTGTATACACACATGCATATATACATAAACACAAGCATATATGAAGAGAGAGATATACATTCTCAAGTAAACCTACTACCTCATTCAACAGAAAGTTGCTTAAGGATGTCTCTTTTTAATTAACTTGTTATTTGCAAAACATTATTGAAAAATACGTTTCACATGTAAATGAGTATCATAATGATTTGGCAAGAGCAAAGCCAGTTAATTGATCCCAGTTGCAATGAAGATAATTTCTCTCCCACCATTTCGCTCCTGCTTTTCAAGGCTAAAGTACTTTCTAATGCTAAAATTGCACATGTGGCATAGACTTGTATTTTAGCAAATGAGTTCCGTCAGCATAGTCATTAGGGTTAAATTTATGTGAACAGGAGACCAGGAGCAGTCTACTAGTCCCAGTGGATTCCTTCAGTTTGGATTCACAATTTGTGTAAGTTATGATAACAGTCTAATTAGTGCTTCGGACGTACAGTTTTCCACTTGGCAGATAGACTACAATAGCTCTTTCAGAAATTCTACTCATTATGTCTTATTAGTATCAGGCAAGACAATATAAATCTCATTTCACAAGAGATTTATAAGAGCTCCTGCTGGGAAGTGGTCCTTTTTCAAACGACCACCAGTTTCTTTTTTCTGTGTGTCAGCTGCATATTTCTAGAATACAAGGTTTAATATAATGTATAGTACATGACAATATCTAAAAATGTCAATGTCAGAAAATAGATAGTTTTTCCACAACCTAAAACTGCTTTGGGGAAAAAATAATGCTAATATTGGTGTTTAACCAAATGACTGCATCAAAATGAAAACATTTTTAGTATATATTTTCTAATCAAACTCTGAAAAATTCTAAATGGCTTAACTTCAATCCATTTTCATCCACACGTGGAGCTGAAAGTCTTTCTGGACAGGAACTTTGGGTTTAGGTCAAAAAAAAGGGGGTTTTCCATGAAAAAAAAATTCTCTCTTTTTTTTTTTTTTTAAACTAGAAATTCAGAAATAACCAAAGTTTTACACATTTTATCTATTTTTTAGAGAAGTGGGTTTTGATTTTTTAATCAAATTAATCCTAAAATTAACGTCTTCATTTCAATTGGCCTTTATGTGAATACAGCATGTCTAATTAAATGTTGAGAAAGTATTAGAAATCTTAAGACATCTCTATCTCATATAATGAAAAAAGAAATTGGAAAATACCATTAATTCTGTTTCTGGTAGAGTTTAAATATGAATAATTGTACTATAAGCGCAAGTTCCCCATCCCACAAAATTATTTGGCTTGTTCCAGACCGCAGCAAGAGGGCGACCCAGCATGTAGCTGATGTTCCGTGCCGGGAATTTCAGCCTGAACCCAGAACCATGACTGGGTAGAAATCCCGTAGCTAGATCTGGAGTACAACTAGCTGAATCTGGGATAAGCTGTACAGAGAATAATTTCAGTATAAGGTATGGCAATTGTTCATTTATTACAACTTTTTACACTGTTACTGTGTTTTTTGCTGCCTTTGATGACCGAATCTGAACAGTATCAATTACACTGTATATGCTGGAATGCCATTTGAACAGGGTTTGTGAACCCCGTTGGAAGAAGAAATTAGTGGGCCTTTGTGGTTCATGCTACATTGGTAGGAAAGTGCACATGATTTGGCAAGTTCACTATTCATGGCGCATTTTCCTTATTCAGTGCAAATTATACAAGTGTCCAAACTTCCTATGCAATGAGAAATCCTATGGAAAGTATTTGATATGTGTTTTTAGGAACAAACATGGTTCCTATTGCACTGTAAGAGATTATGTCTTGAATACAGTTCACATTCTTAGTGTCAGCAAAACAATATATTTCTCTGTATGAAAACAGAGAGGCTAAGATGCCTTCAGTTACATCCACATGGGCCAATGACTCATGCTGTATTTTAAGAACAAGCCAATTTTCAGTCTTTGATCACTGTCAGCTGAATAATGATTTGCAAAGCCAAAAAAAAAAAAAGTGATTTCTTCATCTGTTAAAACTAAGTACAGTGTACTTAGTAACAATGAAAAATAAATGTATGGAGCCAAATTCTGGTTACATACAACAAACTTAATTTGTAATAAACCCTTTGAATGTATTTATGGTAAAGCATATGTAAGCAGATGCATTTCCCAGCTGCTCTGAAAAGGGAATGAAAGCAAAGTCTGTAATTTCAATGGATTGCTCATTTTACCTGAAAACAGGTGATTTAAATCGTCTTAGTTGCCTTATATCTTGGATATCTTTCACTCCCAATTTGTTTTTAGCTTCTTATTTCTTTAATTTGGTAATCTTTTACTTTCCAGTTGCAGATATGGGAATCAATTCTAGTAAGTTCAAATACTTTGTATTTGATACTGAGTAAGCTCAAAAAGATTTCTGTAGCTTTTTCTAAAGGTATTGTCTTAGGTTACAAAACCTGAATTTCATATTTCTGTCATATGCTACGGAAATGGTAATAAAATGGTATTTATAAAGCAATTAAGTAATTCACCAATCTTGGGTATTAATTAATTTAAGTATTTTTGTTTCATAACTATTTTCATTCTTGCAACCTGTGAATTAATTACTTTGACCATGATATAGCTTTATGTGAGTTATGTGACTCATTCATTATCACATTTTATGTCTATTGAGCTGGAAAATGCTTGTAATATATTTGAGCTTTTAGGCTTTATAAGGGACATTTTCTTTCTTTCAATTAAAAAAACAACCAAAAATGGAAGTTGCCTGTTTCTAGCTTTTTTCTTTTTTCTTCTATTTTTCTAGAGATGTTTTAAAACTAAGAAATTCAATGTAAATCCTCTTTAATTTCCTCAGTGTCAAAATTTTGCCTAGATATTTTGAGTTATAAATGAGATGTCCTGGTCGCAGTGCAAACTGTTGCATATCTGGATCTTATCAGGCACAATCTGGAAAACAATGGAATCATTGAATCATAGAATGGTTTGGGTTGGAAGGGACTTTTAAAGATAATCTGCTCTAACCCTCTGGAACAGGCCAGGACATCTTTCATTAGATCAGGTTGTTCAAAGCTCCATCCGACATGACCTTGAACACTTCCAATGATGGGGCATCCACAGCTTCTCTGGGCAACCTGTTCCAAGGTCCCACCATCCTCACTGTAAAAAATTTCTTCCTTTTGTCCAATCTAAACTTACCCTCTTTCAGTTTTAAATCATTGTCCCTTGTCCTGTCACTATGGAGCTTGGTAAAGGCCTTTCCATGGTTCTTATAAACTCCCATTAAGTATTGAAAGGCTTCATTATAGTCTGCCTGTAGCCTTCTCTTCTCTGAGCTAAACAACCTCAACTTTCTCAGCTTTTCCTCGTAGGAGAGGTGTTCCAGCCCTCTGACTATTTTTATGCTTATTCCCCAAGACCCGGCCAAAATCAGTGCATGCACTTATAAGACACACATAAAGTACTTTCCTTACACGGATTTAACAGAAAATATACTTCCTTACCAATACCTCATGGACCAAAGGAGTCCTGATTTATGATAAAACAGACCTAGTAACATTTTTGGAGGTGCAGAGGAACTTTCCAGTTTCAAAGCAAAATGAAGCTGAAAGCATGTCTTCAAAAAATGTCTCCTCATCTGAAAAAAACGGGTTGTATTTGGAATTTATCCCAACATAATTGCACTGATTCTCTGCAGAAATCATCACTGTTCCACACCTTGGAGTTTTTCCTAGCCAGTCAGGTGGGTTATGAATCACAAGTACTGTCACAGTAGTTGTAGAAAGTGCAACAAAACACTCATCATCTTGAGAATGCATTGCACAGACTGTGGGATGTCCATCCCTGTAGTGAAAGTTGCTCTGCAGGGAGAGAAACTAAGCAAACACTCCTACCACCTGCAGTCTCTGTCTGAGTCCACATTTAAAAGGTAGCAGTGCTCAGCTCTTTGTTCCCAGGTCTCATCCTGAGTGCCCCCAGGTTGTTGTCTGGCTCTGTATTCTTGCATTTCCAGGTTTCCCTTCAAATGAAAAGAAGTGAAGAAACCAACACTCATTACAACTCACCCATTAGTGGGCACAACTTGGTTGCACACCACAGAGTGCAGCTGCACCACAGATAGCTACTCATATTGTATGATGTGGCCTGAGGTTACCTGAGAGCAATAATGGACAGTGTTTCTGCAATGAGACTTTTATGACTGTACAGAGCTCTGTTGACTTTAGGGTCGTGCTTGCGTGCAGAAATCTGGCTCATATGGGGTCAAAGTCATATAGAGTTATAAAGAAAAGGTAAAAGAGCTTTTCCCTGTTTTACCAGCTGCCTGCAACGCCTGCTCATTCCATGAAAACTGAACTCAAAATGTCACCTTCTTTTTAATTACAAAGCCAAGAATCAAACTATGCTTAGCAAAACACAAAAATAGAAATCTCTGCAGACAAGATACCATTACCCAATGTCTTGTTAGTAATTCATTTGTTTCAGAAGGAATTGCCAAGAACAAGTCACTGTTAATTGTATAGCAGGTTATATTTACTTTTCACAAGAAAGTCAGATGGAACTGCATTTTCAAAACCCTTTTTACGAGTAAAACTCAGACTTTCCAGGCTTGTCTAAAAAGGGAAGTTAGTGATCAGTAAGGTAGGATGTGATTTTACAGAACACAAGTTATCCCATATTAACTCCCAATGTGAACAGTCCAGCCCTAGAAGTAGCGTGCCAGAAATTTCAATAGTAGCTTTACACACAAAAACTTTTCTGTCAAGACAAAGCCTCAGGCCCCTTATATTCAACAAACCTCTATTTTTTTTTTTTAAAAAGCCTTATTTTACTGCAACATTTCTGTCTTTGTGGTACAAACTCATTTTGCTGGAGCAGTTGCAAACAAAGCCTTAATGAATAGGGCAGCATACTACATTTACATCACCCCCAACCCCCAATAGGCTCCAGCATGTGGCTCTCAAAATGTTACAGATGAGGGGAACAAAGAAAGACATTCTCAGGGAACAATATGTGCCACCATGAGTTCTTACCTATACCAACTATGGCAGCCTAGTTATTATTCAAAGAGCTCCTACTTTTCCAGGAACGACCAGCTACTTTGGTCAAAGAACTAAAACAATTCTGGTTGCTGCATGGAGATGAAAATGTCAGGAAGAAATGTTGCACTTCTATAATTTCCACCATGTTTTAAAAGAAAAAAATATTGCTTTTGCTCAGTAAATTCACTACAGTTGTGAATATCCCTCAACCTATTTATCCTTTTTATAACTTTAGGCATTATAAACCCTCATTCATACACTGTTCATACCAATTATTTGTTCCTTGAAGGAAAGACTAGTGAAACTCAGATGTTAGGTTGCACACAGTCTCTGTACATGTACTGAGCAAGACAATCAACAAGTAAATGTGTCTAAAAAAGTACCGAGTCCTCTGAATTTGAAGGTTATAGTCACATATGAATATAATTATCATTACAGCTACAATGTAACCCCCCCACCAAAGCCTCAAAAAATAATAACAATTTGAGATTAAAGTTTATGGTGACAACCAAGCCTTTTATATTCAGTAGATCTCAAAGACCTTTTTGATTTGGTCAGTGTCATTATGTCCTCTTTAGTCGGGAAAACTTAGACTCAGTATTGATTTTTTTTTTTTCTCCGTAAATTGTACAGCAGCAGAAGTGGGAACTGCACTAGCCTATGTGATATGCTAGTAAACCATACCTTTCTCAGAATTTGAGTGAAAAGTCCCCATTCAGTCACATCAAGTTGTGGCGAAACTTAGTGTCCTCATGTAGTCTCCTTTAGTAGCATCTTCATATTTTGAAAGCATTAAACATTCACTCTTAATTTCTTCCTCTTGCAACCCAGACAAATGCTATTTTTAATTTTTTTTACAGGAGGAAGAAAGTAGGGCAAAGAAATCAGGATTTTCTCCAAGCTAAAACAAAATTTTATTGGAGAAACAGGATTACCCTTGAAGGTTTCATGGACTGTGCTCTGGCCACTTTCTCCCTTTCATTCCTTCAAATAATATAAATATAGGTCTTCATTTGTATGCTTAGCATATATTTTCTAGGTTTAAAGTCTATGGTGTTAACATCACAGCATTGCTAACCTCTTTTTTTAGTTTCAGCATTAAACTACAAGTCGTTACAGTAATGCTTTAGGACAGAAGGAGGCCATGCAGTCCACTGCAGTTGTTCCCAGTAACACATTGCTAATGTTTTCATTGCTTAAAAGTGCTTGTCTAACACTTTTTTGAATGATCACAGCTGTGGTTTCTGATGCCGTCTCAGATGATCCATTTTCCATGTTAATTACCCCTTTGCATTCTGCTGATTGTCATAGTGCCTGATCTTCTCCGTTTGACCTTGTGTCTGTCAGCATTAAACCTTCCAAAGTTCTATGTAACTTCATCATAGTTGTTAATTATCTCTTTTCTCTTGGACGTTTACAGTGCACAGAGAACTATGAAAAGGGGTTTTACCCCTGAACCCTGTGTATTCAAGCATGACTCCCTGCACATGAACTTAAGATGGACAGAGATGAGAACCCACGTTTCAGATCCTATACCTCAGGTTACTTGACAATGCCTAGTAAGAATTGCTCTTCTATATTCCTCTGCTTAGGCAAGGAAATGTGCTTATCTTTTCCTTGGGTACAAGAAGCCATGTGTTAAAATTCAAAAGCCAAATTAATACTGTATCTCCCACAAACTTTGAAGCAAATTTCTTTTGAGTGTGGCAAGATGATTGATAGCACATTTCTTCCTAGCTAGTTGCACTTCAGCAGTGACCCTTCCAATTATAATAATACTCTAAGCTTAAGGCTCAAAATCAAGGTTTCACATTTCACTTCTAGTTCAGTAAAAGATAGTGGGTATGAGCAACCACATATACATTGTGATTTGAAACCATCTAGGGTAGCACCCCAGAAGCAGGGCAGCACTGAAGCAATCAGGACAGCTACACTGAACAATTAATGGAAATTTCTCACTGAAGTCTGACGTACCAGAGACCCCAAGAAAAAAAGGGCTCACAGAGATGATTTTAAGGATTAGGGTCATCCTGTGATCTAGCTCCAGCAGTAGTGCGCAGATGCAACAAGGTGATTTGCATTCATGTTTTTAGTATTTTTCTTTGATGCTGGTAGTTTTGGAGATTCTGTCTAAATTTACAAACTTAGGAATTCAGCAGAGCCTCATGTGAAAACAAGTATCGGCCTATTACCTGCCCCTTGTGAGGCATCTACTTTTGTTCCCATTGTGTTCTTATAGAGACAATAGAGAAGGCTATCTGGGAAATCATAGTCTCACACAGGCAAAACACCAATGACCATGTATTCTGCTACATCTTGCCTCTTCATAAGGCCACAGCTCCTAGACTCTGGCTCACAGATGCTCTCAGCTCTGGGCTAGCTCTTCTCTGTAAGTTGTGGATGCCCCATCCCTGGAGGTGTCCAAGGCCGGGCTGGATGAGGCTTTGAGCAACCTGGTCTAGTGGAGGGTGTCCCTGCCCATGGCAGGGGGGTTGGAACTTGATGAACTTTAAGGTCCTTTCCAACCCAAAACATTCTATGATTCTATGATTTATGTTGTCCCTACATACACACTCTCCCAAAATTATTATTTTTTCAAAGACTTTTTAAATGCTTCCACCTTAATTTTCAGTATCTTGTTTATCTGTTCAGTTATTTTCAGGTATAAATAACACATAAGATTCTCCCCTCTATTTCAGTAACCTTTCACTATCTTTTTTTTTTTTTTCTTGCTTGCATCTCTAGACTTTGTGTGTCTCAGAAACAAACTTCAAGCACTATAGACTATCTTTTATTTTGTATACTTGGTAAACTTTCAACATCAGGAAAACTAATGAAGTTCAAGGAAAAATAAAATTAACACAAATATGTGTTTCTTTCTGTACATCCTGATTCTCCTCCCCACTCAATTATTTTTTTCTTTGAATATGACCTGAAAAGACACCTCGTGAGCTGAAAAAGAAGTACAGAACAGTTAGTTCAGTGTTGTGCCTCTGGTTTATAACTTTATTACCCTGCTGAGTTTCATAGCTATGGTTTTTTATTTTCTTGTTTGTAGTCTGCAAATTGCAGAATTCTCTCCCAGTTGTGATCTAGTCATTGAATCATAGTGAGATGACTTTTCTAGCTTCTATTTCTTTTTCCCATTTAACAATTTCTGCATCTTCCAGAGGTTTGTGTGGGTTGCAGATGCTGTGAAATAGTTTTCAGCTGATCTTTTGATTATGTACTTTTCAAAAATGTTCTCCTCATGTTTGGATTCATCTTGGCTTCTAACACATCTAGCCAGTGCCTTCGAAGGCCATAATGAGCATGTTTAGATGGTATTTACCGTACATGTCTAGATGGCATTTAAATGGCAGAGGTAAGCAAATTCTACCTGTGGGGCTGTCCCTCCACGTGCTTCAAGCCAGACCACAGCCATGCGAAATCCAACAGACCAACAGGTGGTACGCACCAGCTCAAGCTTGGGAGAACTCAGCAACACTCTTGTGGCTTCCTTTTTGGCCACGAGAATGGACAGGCCTCTCCTTGCCTGCTTACACTCTTCATGAACCTGGTCCTTGCTCTGCCTTCCTGCCCAAGACAGTACCAAGCCTGTGATGTGATATTGTATTGAGTTACTGTGGTGGGGTTTTAGTAGCAGGAGGTGCGGTGGGATGCTACAGGGGTGGCTCCTGTGAGAAGCTGCTGGAAGATTCCCTGGATCCAGGTTGGACCCACCTCTTGTAAAGGCCAAGCCAATCAATGACAGTGGTAACACCTCTATTATAATATATTTTAAAAGAAAAACAAAAAAAACCCCAAAAACCAAAACAAAACAACAAAACTTCTGTAAACCTGCAGTGGAGAGAGGAGTGGGATGTGAGAGAAACAACTTTGTAGACACCAAGGTCAGTGAAGAAGTGGGAGGAAGATGTGCTCCAGGTGAGCATGGTGAGGCAGCTGTGCCCCTGCAGCCATGGAGGTAATGGTGGAGCAGATATTTACCTGCAGCCACGGGAGGTAACAGTGGATCAGATATCCACCTGTAGCCCCTGGAAGACCCCATGCTGGAGCAGACGGCTTTGCCCAAAGGAGGCCGTGACCCCTTGGGAGAGACCCACACTGGAACAGTCTGTTCCTGAAAGACTGCACCCCTGGAAGGGACTCATGCTGGAGCAGTTAATGAAGAACTGCAGCCTGTGGAAAGGACTGTTGTCAGAGAAGTTTGTGGGTGACTGTCTCCTGTGGGAGGGACCCCACGCTGAAACAGGAGAAGGGTGTGAGGAGTCCTCCCCCTAAGGAGGAAGGAGCAGCAGAAACAACATGTGATGAACTGACCACAACCCCTATTCTTCATCCCCTTGCACCACTGAGGGGAAGGAATTAGAGAAATCATGGTGTGATGGGTTGGCCCTTGGCTGGGGGCCAAACCACACACACCCGCTCACACAGTCTCTGCCCCCACCCAATGATAGGGGAGAGAATTAAAGAGGTAAATGGCAAAGAGGACTCGTGGGTTGAGATAAGGACAATTTAATAACTAAACTACAAGTTAAGCTCTGCTTAACCCACGACACATGGGTAAAGCTGAGCCCAGGAAGAAGGGAGGAGTGGGGTGAAGGTGTTTTTAAGATTTGGTTATATTTCTCATTATCCTACTCTGATTTGATTGGTAACAAATTAAATTGATTCTTTTTTCCCCAAGCTGAGTCTATTTTGCCCATTACCGTAAGTGGTGAGTGATCCCTCCCTGTCCTTGTCTCCTTGTCTCGACCCACAAGCCTTTTGTTATATTTTCTCCTCCTCATCCCACTGGGGGGGTGAGTGAGCGAGCGGCTGTGTGGTAACCATATGGCCTAAACCATGACAGATATGCCAACATTTAACTTGGTAATACATGATGGTGATTCTCACTAAAAACGTGGAAGTCTCTCCAATCCCTCAGAAAATTAGCTCTTAATATTGCCCTTTATAACATGTTCACATTTCCCTTTCTTTGGAGACTAACATGCTGGTTAGCTTCTAGGCAATGTCCAGGCATTCTCCAGAAGTTAGATTACACACATATCTGTTATTTCTTGACAAATAGTAAGTCTCTTTTAGCCATATATGACAAAACAGTAAATTGTGGCTTCCTGACTTAAGGCTGCAAATGTGTTCAGGCATGACTTTCTCTGGTTTGTATCACATTCAGACAACCACAGCATAACCAGTAGTTAACTATGTGTCAGCTTTGAGGAGTCTGATTTGTGTCTTTTCTATTGCATCTATTACATCTGTTACATTTTGTTCAATGTGGTTGTAGCTATTGATCTCTCTTCTAACTGTGGTGAGGTGTTAAAAATTAGTGTCTCTATATCTCTCCGCATACCGTGTTCTATAGTAGACATCTACCAGGAGGTGAGTCTGAGTGTTAATCATTTCAGTGAAAATTAAAAAAGCCTTCTTTGACTCAACCATAGCTGTGTATGGAGAATTGCACTCTTCCTTCACTTTTTTTTTTTTTTTTACTAGTTAAGAGGTTTGAGTTGGATTTGTCTTAGCCTGAAACCTCCATGAGAACCACTATTCCTGTTCTCAGAGAAGCCATTTTGCATGATACCGCAGTAGAGCGCCTGGTGTGCATTCACGTTTTTTTTGAAAAAAATGTATAATTTGAACATGGATCTTACTACTGGTCTTTTATGCTGAGCCCGTTTCCACAGCATGCCTCTCAGTTGTTGCATAATGTAACTTTTCCCATCAACTTGTAAGCAGCTGAGGAGTCAGAGCAGAATAAAGCTGAGATAAAGGTTGTTATATGTGATATAAAGAGATGTGAACTTGCAATTTAATGTTGCCCTTTCATTTTTCCATACTGTATAGGATTGTGAAAGCCGAATCTTGCAGAAACTATGCAGTGTTCACAACTGACAAGTAAGCCTTGAATTTAAACTTGATAATTTATGTGGGTGCAAGTGGATGCCTGTGAATGAAATGAAATGAGTTAGTCTAAAGGCAGCACAGTCTCTGATTTGGGGAATTTTGAGACTCAGATTTGTAACCACTGAAATGCAAAGCAACGTATGCTTCACCAATGGATTAATAGACTAAACTGAGACTTAGCCAAAGATCTATATAAAATACTAGCAACATTCATACAGATAGTCTCTGTTATAAATATTATTTGAATGATAAACTGAAACCACCGGTGAAAAATTAAAATGAGACCTGTACAGTTTTAAACTACTCTTAAAATATAACATCCTGTTACTAGATGGTTTACAGACAAATTATTGGACTCAGTAGAGGGGAAATTCTTTTGCCTGTGTTATACAGGCGGTCAGGTTTGATGATCGAATGGTCCCTTCTGGCCTTAAAAGCTATGAATCTACTCCTTTTCTACAATGTACACATAAAAGGTCAAATTTCCAAGACTGAAACATTTCACTGAAGGACCAGAAGCGCTCTAAGTTGTCTTTAAAATAATGAAAGAGGTAAAAAAAACCACAAAATAAAGACAACAGAAGAAATACCAAAAAACTAAACTAAGGAATTTCTGTCTTTCATCTTACAAATGGGAATAAAACATTAAATATTAGAGCATGCTGTGTTCTTCCAGAAGTACTTATGTGGCAGTGCTTGAAAACAACACCAGCACACAGCTCAAGCTAGTCAAGGGATGTTTGTGCATAGTCTCTCACCTAACAAGAACCTGAAATTCTTTACTTGGGGGAAAAATATTTTGTGAACTGAATGTGTACATGTCACCCCATGTAAATAAATAAACATAATTAAGGAGGTGCAGTGAGAAATACCAGGATCAAAATAGCTACTAACTTCCTAACAACATTACCACAGTCCTCGTATTTGCATACACCCTCTCATACCACCCTGAGAGTGAAATACCTGCAGAACACATTTTCATTTTTAGAGTTTATGCTCTAGTCTCAGTAGGGATTTCAGTGTTCAGAGGAAGTCTCAATGAGGGTTGCTCTTAAAAAAAAAATGAGTACATGCTTTTGAGGCACCTTTTAGATCTTGTTTCTAACTTTGCCTTGTTTTATAAAGGCATTATACACTAAAAATGATGTTCTACTATTTTAACTATAAACGGTTGTTTGGTGGCACTGGCATAAAAAAACCAAACAACCTTCCACTGCAAACAGTACAAGCCTATACCCTCTTAACAATCAGTGCATAATTTTGGTTCCTCCAAATATTTGCATTTCTCATAGATGACTTATCAAATACAAACAGCAATGAACATTCCTTCTCCTTCATCTTGACGAGCTCAGCTTCTTTGAAAAGTTGACTGACTTAAAATGATATAGGAGAAAAGGGATACATTAAAATAATATAGATGCTATACCTTTATTCCCTCCATCCATATGATCTTATTTTGGGCCTCATTAACCTCCACCACCTGACAAGAGTTTAATTTCTAGTCCATACAACTGTATTCTGATCAACTACCTGTGCCTGCAGATAAGGCAAAAGTAGAAAGATGTGGTATTTGGAAGACAAAATGCTGAGCTGGAGGGCATGATAAGACGTGTTTTACTTAGTATACAATCTTTCATAGAGCAGCTTTTATCCAAAGACCCCAGAGCACTCAAATTTTACAGCCCATATGTTAGATCACTGTATCTATTATTGAAATTCAGCTATGGCTAGAGAAAAAATAGAATAGCCTTACGAACACACACCAAGAGGACACAGAAGATAGGAGAGAAATAAGGAATCTTCATACCAGTGTAAGAAATATATATAGAAGAAACTAGTTCAATGAAATTTAGTCAAGATGCAAGAATTATGGTTCTGTGTCACTTAGATCTAGCTTTGTTACACTTACATCTTACCCCTTACAAGAAGGGGTTCTACAGGTACTTAGGCAGGAGGAGACAGGCCAAGGAGAGTGTTCTCCCTCTGCTGAAAGGTAATAGGGACCTGGCTTCCTTAGACATTGAAAAAGCTGAGGTACTTAATGAGTGCTTTGCCTCAGTCTTCACCAGTGGTCAGGCTTCTCGTATCTGCCAGGACCCTGAGCCTCTAGGTGAGGGTGTGGGGAGTGGTTTCTGTCCCACTGCAACGGTGGAACAAGTCCAAGTCCTCCTCGTGAAACTGAACGTGTATAAGTCCATGGGACCGGATGATATCCATCCTAGGGTTCTGAAAGAGATGGCTGATGTAGTTGCTGAGCCGCTCTCCATCATATTTGAAAAATCCTGGCTGTCTGGGGAGGTCCCCAGAGACTGGAAAAAGGGAAATACTACTCCCATTTTTAAGAAAGGGAGCAAAGAAGACCCAGGGAACTACAGGCTGGTGAGCCTCACCTCTGTGCCTGGGAAGATCATGGAACAGATTCTCCTAGAAGCTATGCTAAGGCACATACGAGACAAAGAGGTGATTCAAGACAACCAGCATGGCTTCACCAAGGGCAGATCTTGCCTGGCCAATCTGGTGGCCTTCTATGATGGAGTGACGGCTTTGGTGGACAGGGGAAGGGCAATGGATGTCATCTACCTGGACTTCTGCAAAGCCTTTGACATGGTCCCTCACCACATCCTTCTCTCTAAATTGGAGAGGTGTGGATTTGAAGGATGGACTGTACGATGGAATAGGAATTGGCTGGCTGGACACAGCCAAAGGGTTATGACTAATGGTTCCATGTCAGGGTGGAGGCCGGTCACGAGCAGTGTCCCTCAGGGGTCCGTCTTGGGACCGGTGCTCTTTAACTTCTTCATCAATGACATAGACGATGACATCGAGTGCACCCTCAGCAAGTTCGTGGATGATACTGAGCTGAGTGGTGTCGTCGACACATTGGAAGGAAGGAAAGCCATCCAGAGGGACCTGGACAGGCTGGAGAAGTGGGCCCGTGTAAACCTAATGAGGTTTAATAAGGCCAAGTGCAGCGTGCTGCACTTGGGTCGGGGCAACCCCAGGTATTTATACAAACTGGGGGAAGATCTCCTTGAAAGCAGCCCTGTGGAGAAGGACTTGGGGGTCCTGGTGGATGAGAAGCTGGATATGAGCCGGCAGTGCGTGATTGCAGCCCGCAAAGCCAACTGTGTTCTGGGCTGCATTGAAAAAGGGGTGGCCAGCAGCATGAGGGAGGTGATTGTGCCCCTCTACTTGGCTCTTGTGAGGCCCCATCTGGAGTACTGTGCCCAGGCCTGGGGCCCCCAGCACAGGAAGGACGTGGAGCTCTTGGAGTGGGTGCAGAGGAGGGCCACTAAGATGATCAGAGGGCTGGAGCACCTCTCCTGTGAGGAAAGGTTGAGGGAACTGGGCTTGTTTACTTTGAAGAAGAGAATCATTCTATGATTCTATGATTCTATGATACGATTCTATGATCTCTCAGAATTTCTGTAGTAATATGATGTTGTACGTCTATTTAGTATAATATGCTTTGTGTTCTTATACCTTATTGTTATTAATAGCAACTAATTACTGCACATAAATTCCCTGACACGAGTGGGTCAGGTTTTTACTTGTAGTGCAGTGATTTTTCAGTGTTTTTTGCAGGATTAATAGTTTTATATCTAAATCTAAAACAAAGGATACCCAGAAAGCAGTCAGGAACAATGCTGTAAACCTCCTTGTTTTCCAAAGAACCTGAGTTAAATCTGTTTTAGGTCTATCTTATGCAAAGTTTAAAAAATAAGATGAAGAATGGAACTTTTATTCTGTTTCAATAAAATTCTTATTTTAGAACTAGCTGTGATGACATCATAAAATTTCTTGCTGGGTCCCTTTCTGTAAAAACACAAAGCAGGTTTTATACAACTTCTCTTCCCTACATCCCAACCCCCCCAATCCATACTAAGGAAAGGGAAATTCTTGACAGAAAGCCCTCATTGGCAATGGCCATCTGTCTTTGTGTTCGTTGGTAGGTGCTAATTGGCACGGGTGAAAGGAGGTGGTAATAAACACTTAGCCCAGGGTAGCCAGCCCTGCTTGACTGCAAAAGAAAATTCTTTGAACTTTACTGGATCTTCAACAAATAGAGCTTTTCAGGTAAACAAATGCCTAGATTTTTGCCAATGTTAAGAACACAGTAGTTGTGTCTATAGGGATTTGGAAAAACATACAGAGCTGACTCTGTGATTGGTTTTATAGAAAAGGAAGAAGAATTTATGTACTGGTAACTTTTCAGTCATTAACATAGCTTTTGTTTTAACACTTGCTGTCCCAAAGGAACAGTACTGATGCTTGAAGCCTGCAAGCAGAATTGTTTTAGAAAACAGTGTCTTCCATGTACTTTGTATGATACTTTAGTTCCACTTGAAGTTTCTCCAATGTCATATGTTTTGAGAACAAGGTTGAAACATGAAAAAGTGAAGTGAAAATCACAATGATGCTCTGTACATGTGTTTTGGATGCGCATGGCATAACATGGCAGCAGTACTCAATGTATGTGCTCAATAGCACATTTCTTTCCCCAGATCTGCAACTAGTGCCACTGGATTCAACTCAGGGCAAGGAGCAATGGGCAGAAGCAGATCCATCTAATGTGGTTCAGTCTTTGATACAATTTTTGTTTTTCTCAAAAAATGTTAATATAAAAGAAAGCTTAAAGGAAAGTGGGCAAAGCTTAAATTTTATTAATTTGCATTTCTGCAACTATTTAATTGGTTATATTCAAGAAGCCACATATATCTTTAAATGTTTTCTTTTTGCCTAACTTGAAAGCTAATCCAATCCTTTTTAGGTGTAAGTTCTACTAAATAAATTTTAAAATCCTCCAAACAACTCTCTTCAGTAACAGGTTGTACTGAAAAATCATAGTGTGATCTTTTGAAAGCGTTGAAAGAGAACTATATTACAGTGTTATTTAATATTGCTAAATGCCAAAACCAATAAAAATATTGTAGAACTTAACCAAAAAAAGACATATTGACTCATTTTCAGTGCTGATTGTCTGTGATTTTTAAGTTATTCTTGTTGAGCTTATCAATGTTCAACATGCACCTCAGGATTTCAAATTGGAAGTCTAAATTTTACATGTAAAAATGTAGGTCAGATAAAGTTAATCTCTAGTTTATGTTTGCAATAATGTTCTTATTCCTCTACCCCTTCTAAATCAGTTCCTGTTGTATGCTTATCTTTCTCCATACGAACTCAAGTCATAAATAAATTAATAGAAGTAAATTCAAAATTTGTGACATTTTCATTCTTTCAGTTTTTCAGAAATTTTTGCAAATTTCAGTCACTGCAGGCACAGTATTTCACTAAATATCTGTAGACCACATAGCATAAGAAGGACTACATCTTGGCTGGTAATTCCAGTTGTTACTGATACCAAGAAAAAAGGCTATATCTTTCATTTCATATACCCTTATGAATCTGATCCCAAATACCCAGATTTCTCAGCTACATCTTGGTTCTAGAAGATTAGAGAAAGAAAATCAGTTTTTAAATTTATATATTTGCTAAGTGACACGTGCTAGTAAAATTGTCAGAATCTTATTACGTTTCTTCATTTGGAAGGTTTATGAAAGTTACTTCATCCATATTAAATTCTAAAGTGAAATAGATTTATGTGGGAGTGAACTTCATCTCCGTTTAACATCAGTACAGCATCACAGAGGATTACAGTTCATGTCTGATTGAGCTTTTGCAGCACAGTCACAATCACCTACATGAGGAGATAAAAAAGATGCCGTAACTCTTATTCTGTTCTGCTTACTCCTTCGCTCTTGCTTTTCCCTCCTTCCCCTTCCATCCCCTTATAGAGCAGTAGCATGCTGCATTTTAAACATTCCCACAACAGTTAAATTTAGACATATTTTCCTAGTGATGACCTGATTTATTAATACTTGAAAAACTTAAAACAATGTCTGGCTTTAGTTTTATTATAAAAATGAGTATTTTTTTTTTAATTCCTATAGAATTCTTTCTGTAAAAAATTAAAAGCTCAGTTCTGGCAGTTGGGAAGAGCACTATAACACTGATCATTTGTATAGCTATAATTGTGGCTGACATATACAATTTAAAGATCTCTATAGCTGAGTGTATGGTCTTCTTCACCTCAAAGTATGAAAATCGTCCTCCACTGTTCAGTTCATAATAACCTCTTTTCTTTGGAATGGGGAAAAAATTAGGAACTCTACCACCCAGTTTCAAGTAACCTACTTTAGACTGACCTAAAAGTACTTCAGGATAACTTTTTTAGTAATATTAGATTACCAAGAACAAGCAGAGTTATTGAAGGAGCTTTAGCATATTTTCTTTCCTCTTGCACAGATCAATAGCAATATCTTACAGTCATGTGAAATATATATTGCACATTATCAAAATATAGTATACAGCCTTCCATTGGACTCATGGAAACAGGGAGCTTGGGCTGCCTCTGTCAAAAGTGTGGCCTTGTCTTGGTGTAACAATTTCTGACCTCCTCGCCTGTTTGAAATTCCTTGCAGAAACAGAAATGATGACTGTACATTTTATATAGGAAATATTTTGCAAGTCCACTTACTACAGTGTAGAAAAGTTGGTGTTACATGTTTTGCCCAAAAGGCCTTGCATTTTATATATTAAATTACTTGCTGTGTCTTTGTGAAATATTTACAAAAAAACCCCACACTTGTTATTTCTACTCAAATCACGTCTTCTCTCATCTTCTTTGAATGAATGTATTGAATCAATCCAACTGTTAGAGGGTGACTGAGGAAGAAGTTTAATGAGATAGCTTTTAAGGTAGGAACAATTGGGGATTAACTCTGACAAACAGGAATCAGTGCCCAAAAACAAGAAGAGTCCAGATTAAGTAGGAACAAAGGACAGCTTTTTTTTGTCTGATCTAATGCAGCATTTCCTCCCCAGATCCGGAGCTTAATTTATTTTTAATAGTTTTACAAAGAGTAAATGAACAGGCCTTATTATATAATATTTATAGGTCTTGGCTATCTAGTTTCATTCTTTTTTTTTTTTTTAATTGAAAGATTGTACTGGGACACAATTAATATCTTCATAAACCAAGTACTTTAACTAGTTGCTAGCTAATTTATCAGTCAAGAACAACTTGAGTTAACTCAGTCAGTAAATCACAGTCTTAATTCTGAGCTGGTACTCTTAGACCAAACATTTAGTTTCCTGTATACGGAGTAAAATGCTTTTGGTTGTCTAATAGCACAAGTAACCTTGACTATGATTGTCACACTCATGTCAATGCTTTACCAACTTATTTGACCCTAGCATGTGAACTAATAGTAGCATATAAAGATTTTATTTAATTCTTTTAGTAGAGAAGTTAAATGGGATGAAACAAGTCATCTAAATAAAAGAAGACATCAGCTACAGGGCACTGCATAGAGTGCTGCCGTAATGCTTTCCTACTGAAACCTTTCTTAATGTCAAAAGTAGTCTAACTGACACTGAACAGGGACATTGGGGAGCCTTCCATGAAAAATGGTTATTCAGTAGTTTGATGGGATTTAAAGCAAACCGCAAGTGTCACAAAAGATTTTTATTTCTAGATTTTGAGGGAGCTCTAAGAGAAACAAATAAAGAACACTACAGCTGCTTGAGAAAGGAAATAAGAAAAATCTGAAATACCAATGTATGAAAAAGGGAAAAAAATCTTGTAGCTTTCAACTGTCACAACACTGGTAACTTTGTGATTGATATTCAATATGCAGAGTCCTAAAAATAAATCAATGAACATTTTGAATGCTGTCTGTTTGGGTACACATCTTTGTACATTTTTATGTTTTTATGTCCTGAAAGTGAATCTTGTGTTCTGATTTTAAAACTATAATATGATTCATAGCTTAAAAGTCATTCGAATAAATATCAGTAAAGCTAATCAAGATTTGTATTCTGAATAAAATAAAAATTTTAAAAAAGAAAGTTTTGTCTGGAGTAGAGATGTGCCTTGAGTATGTAATCACTTTTTTCTATTTTCCATCTGATCTAGAGTCTATTATTACATGTTGCTGGTAGCAACCTTAAAGCCAAAGAATGGCTTTGTATTCCACAATCCCTTTGGAAGTTAAGCTCCTCAGAAGGATGGCAGACTGTTACATAAATCAGATTTTACATAAATCAGTCTTAATAAAAGAACCATTATAACTGTACTCTGTTTGGGGATATGTTGTCCAATAGGAAAAAGCTTTTTCCAGCCACATGTAAGGAAGTGCCAGCCTGTCCCCACTGCCTCCACAACAATTTCTAGGGGATCTGATAGTTATAATGCATGATGCTTGCCAAGTGCACCCAAGCCTCCTGGAAAGTAGCTATAGCAATGAAACAATATGTCAGATAAGCCAAAGTCAACTGTCATTGCAAACACCGGGAACGTTGCACTGGATAATGGTCACTGTTAGACACAACAGAGCCTTAGCTGAAATCCTTTGTGATGATTAAGGTAAAAAAAAAAAGAGAAGTAGGTTTATATATTGATTTATATTGTAAGTATCGTAAAACACTTAGAGAATGCAAGGCCTGAGATCAATCTCTATTCATCAAACTCTGCCTCCAGCTTGGTAAGTACTGGCACATTCATAGAACAGAACAAAGATAAGCTATATCAGACCCTCTTACAGATCTCTGATGAGAATGTTGTCCATAAATATCTTAAGTGTTATTAACTGATACAGTCTGACCTCTCGCATAATATAGTGTATATAATTCGGGTGCAATTCAGTCCCTGTATATAAGCTAATAACTCCATGTGACTGAAGCACAGCTTCCAAAATGCACTTAGTTTTATTTTGAGGTTTTAGAAGTGGGGAATCCAACACATCCTCCTAGGCTGTAACATGACTGTGTTAAGAAAGTATAGAGATCTCTTTTTTGTTTAAATTTTTCTGTCAATTTTGTTGTCATGGATTCTCATTGTGCCTTTCACCAGAAGATTGAAGTAGCCTTGATATTTCTATTCTCATTTTGCAAAGGCTTAACAATAGCAGATTATTGGAAATAATAATGGAAAACCTATTGATAAACACTCTTAATTTATATGAGTCTGTCTTTTTGTCTTGTTTTCACTCACTGTTTAAAGTGTCATTAAAGAAATGCACAGCTCATAGTGACATCCTAACTTTAGAAGTATCAGAGCAAACATCAGAAGTCTCTCTCCACACACATAACAGCACTTGGTTCAATTTTCATAGTATAGGTTGAAGAACTGGAAGAATCAGGTATCAAATCGAACTCTTTTCAGGATCTGTGTTTTCTAACATAAGACGTGTGCAATCATTGAATACCATTTCAGGCTTTCTTTATTTAGATTTTCTTAAAAACAGATTAATGACTTTAATTAGCCTGAGTATCACCTTTGTCCAGGAATAGTCTCAGGGAAATAAATGGGTCTACTTGTGAACTAAGGATCTAATTTAGGTCAGGGTGAGGTGACATAGCTTGATACTTTGCCAGTTTTAGCAGGCAATACATTTTTGGACTGTTTTTTGGAAAGTCTAAAAATTTCTCTCTATTTTCACCCAAAGAACGTGCAGTGTTTTTTAAGACTGATCAACAGACCGAAATTTTGCCTAAGAATGTGAACTCACAGTCAAGTAAAATAGTGAATATAATTAAAAAAGCAAAAAGATCTTTCTTGTTAGCAATTAATTTAGCTTTTCTCTTCTTGTTCTCTCTGAGACATCTCTTTCCTGATCTTGACAGAACAAGGAAATATCAGTGTATCTGATCAATCAGCGAATGAACCATAAAACTAGAGCAATTTTAATCTTCTTGATACAAGTAACACAGCCTGGATGATCAGTTTCTGCCTGACTTTTCCTCCTTGACATGAGAATATGGGTTTTTTTAAGTATCATTTTATTTTGTCTGGTAATTCTCATGAAACAAGGAGCCAGGAATATTATCCTGTGAAAAGTTACTCCATGCTTTCCATCAGCTTTCTTGTGTCATTTTCTGAATTATCCGGTTCCCACCACTGTAGAGGAAAAAATTCTTGACTTGACAAGTGTGATTCACTATAATAGTTGTTGTATTTTAGGAAGCATATTAGTCATTGATAGAAAATAAAAATGTTCATGATCTTGCACAGCCATGATCTTGCATTCTCTAGAAAGTATTTACTCCTATGTAACGAGTATTTTATCATTTATCATTTTATCAGAAACTTTCTGCAGCTGGATGGACCGGAATCACACCACTGCATCCTCAAGGGGCATCACCGCGGTTCTGTCTTTGTCAAATTCTTCCATTAAAAGTTCTCTTCACATTTCTGTACCTAAAACAAGTGATCACGCTGTCCTGAACACCAAAGTAATCCAGCCATACTCTGAACATATTTTATTTCACTATGAGTAATTTAAAAAACTGAATTTTTGTTTTTGAAAAGTCTAACAAGTGTCACTGTAAGGTATACAGGTCCTATTACTTACTATACTATTCACTATGCTAATTCTGAAAAAAAATTTTTTCTTTTTCTGAGCAACCACCTATATTGTCTATGTATAGAAATTAGACCATTACATTAGGCTGCTGCTTCTAAATCTAAGTGCTTATTCACTGAGGTAGGGAAAAAGATCTTGACAAATCAAGACTCCACTGTTTCTGAATGCCTGTAGTTACCAGCTGCAAATAGACTTTCTTCCTGTTGCTTCCCACTCTCACCTGTTTATCAACCCTGCAAAGTTCCTGGGAGGGCTGGCTGAGAAGGTTGGGGCAGGAATTTACAACACAGAGGAAATGCCCTCTCTATTGGCAAGAACTGCACAAAGCCACTCTTGTGTTATTGATTAAATTGCCAGCCCAAGCAGAGAGAGGGAAGGCAACAGGGCATTGCTGTTAGTATTTTATACAACATAAAAAGCAAAGAAACAGTCAAAATAATATTAAATGACACTGATGAAGCAGAACTGAGAAACAGAAAATGTTATATCACTGAATAAATAGGACAGTACCATTTATATGAGAACATGGGTAAAATACTCCATATAACTCCAAATACATTTTTTTTAAAAATTATTTCAATAACAATGAAATACTGGACTATTATTTCGCATATAGGTCAAGAGTTAACACACATGGACCAAAAATCTGGAGTCCATCTAAACTAAAAGACACGGTGCAAAAAGATAGAAATGAAACTAAGTATTCTGCTTCTAAGAGTCTTTAACATAAAAGTTGAGAATCTTTGAATGACCATGTGGAAATTTTCTGCTTGGAAACTTGGACTTTCAACTTTCTAAGCATGGAACCAATCAGAAATAAAATAAAGCTATAAATTTTTTACTGTAAGCAGCACTGGTCTATAACCAAGAAAAACTTATTTTTGAACTTGCTTCATAGTTTGTTTTCCAGACTTTTCTTCACATTAACTTCATGTTTCATTCCAAGGTAGGAGGGTATCTACTTTGGCATGGTATAAGAAAAGAGAACGTATGGGACTTCTACTGAACTGCGTTTGCCACGCAACCGGCTGCACACTACAGATTGTGTGAAAAGGAGACAGCAACTTTGCCAAGCGGAGCTCTTGCTAGCTGAACGTCCAGAAGGCACTGTGATATCACACTGTCTCCACAGCAAAGGAGCTCTCAAAAGCCCTACCACGTCAGCCACTGGGTCTGGCAGGTGGGTAACTGTCCTTAAAAAACAGTCCAGCACAAGACAATTTAGAGAAGTTAGTTCCCAAATGGCTGATTACTCTCTTTACATAAAAGATCTTCTCCTTCAAGTGTTGCAGATTCCTGTACAAAGAGCGTGTGACATATCAGGAAAACCTGTAAATATAGTGTTACTTCAGATACATTTTGTAAATTTGTTTTTCTTCTCATTTTTAAAAAGAATTAGAGAGCACTATGGCCTATCTATGTAACTAGGAAAAAAGCAGGTTTCACATCTCCAGGGGAAAAAACAAGTTGTGAAAGCTTTTTTTTTTTTTTTTTTTTTTTTTTTTTGGTAAGGCATTTAAAATCTGTGAAAGTTCACCTGTAAGTCTGCAAAATTTGATAAGATTATTGGGTAATTGGTCTGTATTCTGTCTCCTCACTGTTTAAAAGCTTTCTAATTATTATCACTGTCTAACTTAAGTTGAATAGATATTTCATAAAGTCAGAATTTTTTGAATTAAATAATTCATTTATATTGAATGTTAGTCTCTTACCTTCCTATCTAATGCCAAGTAGAATTAATGTTCCAAAGAGTTTGCAATTAAAGGCTTATGTAAATCCTAGACACAAGTGGTTACATGAGGAAAGATTCATTTGAGCAATGCTGAAAAATGTGTGCAACATTAAAGAAGTTGATTAATCTATTGATCTAGTTTATAATTCCTCATGCAATATTTTTACATTTGAATCTTCAATGTCAAATGCTAAAGGCCAGCTTTAAACTAAATGGTCTTGTAGGAAAAAAGTAAACAGCAATGTGAGGGAATAATTAAGAAAAATTAAAACATATGGTGATATAATTTATTCCAAATATGAGTAACTCTCAGCTAAAGAGTGAGAGTTTCCAATTTTGGAAAGTGAATTATGTGACAAATCAAAAGCAAAGTCAGCAGTAAAAAAGTTTTATTAATTTGACTCTAGTATTTAGCTGTTCGCATTTTTTTTCTCTGTATTGATCAGAAAATGTTTTGGTTTTCTATTGAAATTTGTAAAAGAAAGCCACACAATTCTGTGCTGTGTTAAATGGATCATTATTACAATCACTATTCTGATATACTTAGAGAATTTTAAACCTTGTAGCATCCTTGTACTAAGGGTCAAAATTTGATACAAAAATAAGTGTCAAAGACAAATTTGTCACATGGTACGTAAAGGACTGCAAGTGTGAAGGACTACAGGCTGGTCTCAGAAACGTATCTTCCTTGGTTTATAGCAGATACTGGGAGAAGAAGGAGTAACAATTTTATTTCAATACATTTGATATCTTGGGTGTTCTGCAGATAGTTGATTGCAAAACAAAGCAAGAAAAAATATATCTTCTGTCTACTTATATGCTAGCATTTCGGGCTGGGGCCTGTAGTACTAGTCCACACTCAGATGTGTCATAAAAATGTTCTGTCAAACAGTTGATAAAAGAGAGGAAGGAAGGAGAAAAAAAATGGCCTGTTCAGGTCATTTAGATTCTCATAAGAATCCAGTGAAGCAGAACCACATCACATTGACCTGTTGGACTGTGTCACAATTCTTCACTCCATTCTAGTGCAAACTTCACTGGTTTTGTGCCATTGTAAAAGCAGAAATCAATGCAAAAATAAAAAGACTTTCAGATTAACAGTACTGACAGACATAGTTATATAGAGATTTCTCCTGTAACATTTTCTTCTCAAGGAAAAGGAACATTCCTTCTTACTGAATATGATGTTGGTTTTACCACCTCTAGCAAAAATAACACATTGTAATTTTATGGTTCACTTACAGTGCTACTACACTTTTTATGCTTTTGTGCAGTATGAGTGAGAGCTCTGCTTTGATAATTAACAACATCTGCCTCCTTTACGTGACAAATGATGTTTCTGAAACCCGAGTTGCTTCATTTCCACAAGTTTTGCATGAGACTCCTAGGAAAAGTTTTAAAATGTTTAGGATTGTGCCACTTCCTAAAGGGCTTCAAGCTTCTGTGAGAGCGGATTATCTTAACTTTTGAATCTGAAGCAACACAATTTAAAATTCAGCTTCTTTCTGTTGTGGTCGTTTAAGTAGGGAATTTATGAATAGGAAGAATTAGTGATGGGTAACATATTTTGAAGTTAACCATACATATATTTTTATAAGACGATTGTCTATCCAAAAAGTGCTTGTATTCCAGACTTGATATCTTTAGACTCCATAAATATTCAAATAAATATCTCTGTTGTATAATTTTGACATGAAAAGTAATATCTCTGTTTTTTTCTCATGGGGAACCTCAGACATGAAGAAATTAACTGAACAAATATCACAGTAGTAGAGCCAGGAATTGAATGTGGACCTCCTGAATGCTAATTCTGTGGTTTTATTTGCTGAATTGATCTTTAGCAGATAAATTATTTGTTGTTGTTCAGGATCTTTCTTTCGATATTCCTGCAGTTGTTCTTTCGGTTCCCAATAAAGCAGCCACATGTTTTCAAAAGAGCTAAAAATCTGCATATTAATTTCAGTAATAGTGAAAGGAAGCAGGTGGATAGCTGTTGTTCAAGTAATTCAGTTTTTCTGGACCTTGAAACTAGCTTTTATAGCCAGCTGACAAAATAAGAAAAAAACAGTTGCATGATTCACGGTACTATCTAATGGCTTAATTGGAAGAAATGGGCTTGTTGTTAGGAAATATATTTTCTGGTGAAAAATGCAATGTATAGTCAGTATTTTTAGGAGACTGACTGCATTCTTGATAAACCTGAGAAATTCAGGTAGATTTTAGCTCAGCTAAACTTAACTGCTTAAGTAGGTATAAACATCTAAGCTATGCTATAGAGCATAGAGATCTAAACATCCTCTACAGTCAATAAAGAGATATAACAAGGTGAAAAGAACTCTGTACTTAGTGCTCATATAAGGTCCATTTAAGCTTCATGACCAAGGCATCATACACCTCCCAGGGGAGAAGAAGGCACAAGAGGAAAAGATGACTTGTCATCGGGTGGAGCAAAGAGGTAAAAACCAAAATGACAGATAGAGAGATCTAAGACATACCTAGTTTTATGTGTATTACATTTAAGAGGTAGTTATTTTAAAAAGAATTGCATCTCTGAAGAAGAAAAAAAAATTTGCTTTATTCTTTATTTATCCTCTAGGGATTATGTTGTTGTTGCTCAGTTCATCTACCTGCTTGTGTGCTCTTTTCTTCCTTGGATGAAAATTTTGTTTGTTAGAAAAGGTTTGTTAAACTTTTTTTTTGTTGGGTTAAAAAATTAGTTCGTTGAGCAGAAGTGTTCACGTAATTTTCCCAGGGTTCTGGACAGAGCCAGTGTTTTTGTAGTGGCCCCTATAAAATTTAAACCCTGGTCTTGTTGCTGCCAGTCAAATTTTGTCAGAAGGAAACACTGTAAGAACATGTTCATGACACCGAACGTTCAAAATTGTAATCCTGTTCTCCAAAACAGAAACAAACTTCACAAACATAAATTCTTTCATTTTTTTTCATTTTTATTTGATGGTTATTTAACTGTAGAATTTATCCATACGAAGAAACTTTACAGAAAGGGCAGAAAATGGTGGGGGAGGTCTGAGCGAGACCAAAATGCCTGCTTAAAAGCAAGTTATCTGTAATAAAAGGGAAATAATTAATTAGTTCAAATACTATTTTATTTTTATTATTTTTTTTATTATGAGGGAATTTAACCCAAAATATCCAATGGAGGTTGGAATCACATTTCCCTGTCTGGTGTAAATGAAAATATTATCTTTAATAGAAGGAACTCAGACACAAATGTTATATGTTATTTATAAGGTGGAAAAATGTGATTAATTTCAACCTGAAAAAGGGTTGTGTTTTGGTCAGTGCAGTATCACAAATGCTGCTATGAGTCTTTACAGTTGACTAAAGACCAGGAAATTTAAATGAACTTTTTGCTACCAAAAGGTCAATTTATTGTGGACAGCTGTAGAAACCCCACAGGGATGAAGGGCAGTCTGAGTTAAGGAGAAGATCCAAATTAAAACCAGCTCTCAAAAACTGTCACTGACTATTATTTTTATTCTTTCTCAATGCTTTGAATTCTCTGTGTTCCAACTAATACAGAGTAAAATTACAAATTTATGAATAATACAGTTCTAAAATTACTACAGTGTACAGAATAAAACTTCTGATTCAAATTCACAACTTGAGGAGTACTGAGAATTTTAGGGATTTATTCCAGGCCAAATCCAGTCTGGAACATTAGCACCTACAAGAGGTTAATTTCTAGTCTTATTGTCCAGTGATCAGTGTGAAATATTTAGGCCAAGTCCTGTTTTCAACTAGGTTTAATATCATAAAATGACACTGGATATCTCGTAGTGGCCTCAGCAAAAAAAAAAAAGACAAAGATAGATTTGATTGTACAAAATTGTATGGTTGTTATGTACAAGATTGATGGTGTTCTTTCCCTCGTCAACACTGAGGTACATTTGAGCACCAAAATGTACACTGACTCTCTCTGTGTGGTGTTGGTTCTAAAATTAAATCATAGAATCATAAAATCACAGAATTATTAAGGTTGGAAAAGACCTCAAGGATCATCAAGTCCAACCACCAACCCAACACCACTTAACTTACTAAACCATGTCCCTAAGCACCACATCTAAACGTTTGAAGATATTTAGGCCCAAAAACTGACAAAATGACTCATTTTGAACTTATGGCTTCTCCTGCTGCTGTGGCTGTGGAGGCAAAGTTGAAGTGATCTGTAGACACAAACCATCCTTGCCCGTCCCTTCCATAGTGATAGTCACTGGGACCTTCCTTCTGCAATATAGCAGTTTCTATGCTCTTCCCAATTCCTTTGAAATCTTCTCTTGTAGTTTTGCCTTCACTTTTCTCCCATCCTAACCTAAAAAGACAGTTAACTGAAATAATATTTCTCAATTTCACTATGCATCTACCTTCACCTTCTTGTGTTTGCTCCTCTTTGACAAATACCTTTCAAGCAGTTTTTGGTACCAAGGCTGTCTTTTTCCCTCATTTGTCTACATCAACGTAGATTCATTTCAGGCAACTTCTGTTTGTGTTTCTTTTTTCTTTCAAACAGGACAGTAGTCTTCATAAGTATTAATTTCCTACAAAAATCACTGACAAAGCAGAAGCTTGTGAATGATTGCCCAGTGAAAGTCTAAAATTACAGAATATAGAAAACGTGGTTGGTTAATGTATTTCTCAAATCATGGTTTTGGGGATCAAAGTTGTGGGTCTTCTATAGAAATTATAAAAGCACAGTCTCAAGATCATATGAGCACTAAAATCTGGAAGAAAATATTCAGAGAAATCTTTATCCTAAGAAAAATCCTGAGAATATCTGTGGAAAGAACTAGTTCAATGACACAAGCTTAGAATTAAGTCTGTCTGAAAGTTAAGTACCAGTGAAAGACATGTGTGAGTATACGATTTTATTTTTAGGGAGAATGTTTAAAGATATTTTAAAAACAGGATATTAGCTGTGGAAAATTACTGGCTCTTGAACTGAAATAAATAAAATATGACCTTCACTATGAAATGATTCCTCCCATCTTACAGCTATTCAAACAGTGAAGTCAATTGGTCATTTGTTGGGTGTTCAGCCCACAGAGAAATAAGCCTAGAGTGATGAAGATTTATGTATTTATATATATATACTTTTAGTTGGCAGACTTTCTTGATCAAGCTCATCTCTTTTTTAGAAGAAAATGGCAAATTTCCATGAAAGTGACAAGTAATAGTAATATTTCTCAGACAGGCTTCCATTCTGCTGAGTGTTTTAGTTTGATGTTATGAACATGGGAACGGCGTGCCAGATCTGCTGAGGTCCTGTGAATTGTGCTATGTGAATAATTGTATTTCAGTACTTTAAAAGTGAAAATGAAGTTTCAAGCTGAGTAGAAGGTGAAATTCTTTCTCTCTTTAAAAAAATGTTTCTTCTGAATAAAAGTTTACATTTATAGTTAATCTCAGAGGAAAAGTCCAAGTAGATCTATGTCAGATAATCTTGAGGTGGGCATGCAAAAATTCATGGACCACGATTCAACTTTAGGCACTGCCTCATTAAAAAAACCCCACAGACAAAGCCTTTTGATTCATGGGTTTAAATCAAATTGTGACATAGTTTAAAGTTGCGTCTTTCACATCTGTACATCTAAACACTGGTCTATTGGATCAATACAGGTAAGATGCACACTCTTGCTTTAACAATTTTATGAGTCTAGTCATTTCTTTGCTACTTCCATGAAAAGTGGTTGTATCTGAAATTATTCAATCAATTCAATGCAAATTTGTCAGCAGCCAGGAGACAACAGCCATTTTAATCTGTTCGTATACCATTAACAAGACCTGACATCTATGTTGAACGAGTTCCAGGAGTTTAATTTTGGATTAGTTCTAGTCTGTTTCCCTGGACTGGTGCCCAGTAGCAGTAAGAGCATGTTGGGTGCAATGCTGGAATGTATCTTCCAGTTTAGTTTCATCAGAAAGGAATCCGGTTTGCATTTTCTCCCTCTGCTCTTTAATGCAAACCAAGGTGTGGTTTATGAATCAGAAGATTCACTCCAAAGTCATTGTCCCATTGAGAACAAAGGTTTCCATGTAGACAGATGCACCCTTAGACTACTACCCTGTTTCTCCCCGGGCAAAGCATTAGTGCAGCCAAAACGGTGTATAAATTCTGCAGATTATATTTTTTACTCTTCTTCTATAACAAATAATTCATGACACTCTCTTCTTTGGATTGCTAGCAATCACTCTAATGTAGGCTTCAGGTAAATGTTCTCAAACTTGAGTATCCTTTGACCTTGAGACTAGAAATTACTTATGCTGATTGGTGATTGTGGCACTAGTTGTGAAATAAGAAGACCAAATAAAGTCCCAAACCTTTCAAAGAGGAAAGCAGTACTTTCAATTACAAATAGGTTGTTTTACTTCCATTTACAGTTAGAAAAAAGGACAAAAAAGCCCATTGAAAAAGGCATATTCAAGGAACTGTACAGATTAAAAGATTTGGTCAGAAAATGAGGAATAGCTAGAGCTGTGTGATGACAGAAGTGACCAACCTAGCCTCCTAAATAATACTCATTTCAAGCAAAGTGAAATAATTGATAGGTGCTGATTAAAATTTGTTCTCGCAAAAGAGTATCTGACTGTTGAAATCTTCCACAGCATGAACAGAGATAGGCAGTTGTCTACAAGTGTGTCCTGCAAGAGGAAATAGACACACCTGCAGCTGGATGGGAAGGAGTCTTTGAGTCTGAATGTTTCATGTCTATCTATTCGTGTACAGGCTGAGAGAGGCAAGAATATTTTTTCCACAGCATAAATTTCTGGATCCTGTGCTGACCCTGACCTTATGAAGAGGAGGAAGCCGATGCACTCTCATTTCATGTAGAAGCAGCTCAGCCTTCATGTCAGCCTAACATATGTCAAAAGGTGTTTAATGGAGGTGTTAGTGTTAAGGAAAAAGGGAAAACAAAGAGAAAGGTCCCCGCCCTCACTCCTATTCCTCTAAAATCTCTTAGAGTCTGTCTCAGTCTCTTTTCTTTGAGCCACCTTAGAATTCATGAATATTTCCTCCCTGATTCTTTTTTTTTTTTGGACTGTTCCAACCAGCCCTCTCCAGTCCAGGAAACAATTCACTCAGGTGGCACAAAAAGACTGCACTGGTCTTCGTCCTACACAGTCCTTCAACACTACCTCTGTAGACTTTGCATCCTCAGAAAGGCTCACAAGCCTTCACAACTCACTCAAAGACATGCAATCACAAAACCTTAATTTTGTCTCAAAGAAATGCCAAGCTAATAAACTGCAACACAACTCCCAAGGTATTATTAGACAGTTTGAAACTAATAAAACACACAGGGTGACAATCACATCTCAGGAATCCAGGATGACAAGGAAACCTTTGGTCCACACTTTATGTGGAGTGAATGTGGCCGATCTGCACTGCCGTGCATTAACCCTGAGCAGTATGGACACAGGGTGACCACTCACTCCCGTGGCCACAAAGCATCCCTCAACCCTCTTAGCACTGAAGAAGCATCTACCAATCCCACTTCAACCCCTGGCCCCCTTTGTCTGCCCTCACTTCTCTGGAACAGGATCTGCCCCATAAAACCTCAGTTTTCCACCACCTCAGAACTGATTTTTTACTGTAACCTCTGTTTGAAATCAGTTTCATAGAAATTATCATCTGCTTTGGGGGAAATCCTGGAATGGGAAAAACAATCCTAAAACTAAGGAATAATTTCTTCTTTTCTAACACTGTTACTGGGAACAAAATTTTTGTTTTATTTCCTGTTTTTCTATTATTAAAAATTTCAGGGTTTTGAACCCTGACCCAGCAAAACACTTAACCACATGCTTAACTTAAAGCACATGAATGTCTCTGTTGAAAGCAGTGAGACTGTTTGTAGTCTGAAAGATGTCTGAAGTATTGTCTTGGATTATTGGAACAGAAGAAGTATATTTCATTTATTGTCTTTTCAGTTCTCCCAAATAGTGCTGCAATTAACTTGATGTAACTCCAAAAAATCAGTTTTAGGAATTTATTACATGAAATAGGGTTTTTTAAAATTAATGTTTTTAATATATTCACATTTCTCACCAATAGAGTTATAATTTCAGAATATTTGGTGTTCCTAGCTGTCCCTATTAATAGAAATTGAAACACGTCATTTTATACAACCAGAAAATTAGGCCATCCTGTTTCTGGCCTTTCTGGTGATGCAATGATTTGGCTCTGAAAACTTAGGAAAATATAACTGAAGGAATAAGAGCAACACGGGCTGGGGAAGAGGTACACAGGAACCAAAACGAGAGTGTTCTGCATTTTACAGACCACTTTTGTATTCCGGATGATTTAACAACTACCTAGTATTTTCATTATTGCTATTTTTTAACACTTTATTGTAGTAACTGCAGTCGTAATTATGCTGAACATCAACTAGTATAGCAACACCAGGCTGTATCACTTGCTGCATTGTAAATCAGGGCTTCCCCCGGGCAGCCATAATTTGTATCTCCTTCTGGTTTTGCCTACTTTAACTTTTCTATTTTAGGGAATACACATGTGCTTTGTGTTAGAGCAGGGAAGTCATAGCAGACTAAACTACAGTCTATGGTGAGTTTCCCTTTTGGGTCGTGCCCTCCCTTGGTGCTGGAGGAAGATGGTCACCTATATAAAAACAAATTATGATTCAGAGAATCCCTACAGAGAGATTAACCAGAGAAAAGTGGTTTTCACTGTGTCCTCACCAAGTGTACAAAATCGCTATATAAATAGTCTTGTACTGGTCTAATTAATCAGCTCTCTAATCCTTGCCTTGCCCATTACATACAAAGTGGTTTTGTCAATTCAAAATAGACATGGTCCCGAGCCACAACATTTATAAGATCATAGCATCTAGGGATGGAAAACAACTGATACATCATCTGGTAAATCTCCCCATCAGGGCAGGGTAGTGTAGCTAAAATGACCCAAATAACATGGTTTTGACCACATCCCGAGCCAGCTTGTCCACTGTCTAAGTCATCCTGCTGCCTCAATGCTTTCCTTGATTTCTTTTTTTTGATACCCTACTTCATAGCTCCAGCCTCACACTTTGGATTCAGCTCAGCTACGGCAAGGGAGTGAATGTCCCTTGCCTGAGGACAGCTTTCCATATTTGTACAGGCAATTGCTCTGTTTATGCTTCTATCTCTTTGCTGTTCTTTTGAACTGGGGAAATTTGTGTATATGAAATTTCTGTATCGGCCAACACAGCCTTAGGATTTGATTTTTGATGCTTTTCTCGCATCTTGCAATACTACTGCACTTTTTCTACACAGCTGTAAAACTGGATTTCTGGGTAGTTGCTCTAATGACTGTAACCATTGACTTTGTTAATGGAACAATGTCAAATGACTGTGAAGATGGCACTATCTTAGCAGATGAGGTAATATTTGTCCATCCTTAATAATGATATAAATGCTCTTAACAGGCAGACAAGATATTTCCCCGAGATAAAGTATTCACTTATCTAGTTGTAAAACAGACTGACACTCCTCTCTCATTTCCTCAAGGTTGTAATTTAAAAGATTAACTTAATGTTGTTTGATACCCTGTCCAGAGACTTCTTGAAAGAAGAAGTGAAGTTGTTGGCTCTTCAATGAAGAATGTGTATTAAAGCCTCTGGGTGTTGGGTTTTTTCTTCTTTTCTTTTCTCTCTTCTCTTCTCTTCTCTTCTCTTCTCTTCTCTTCTCTTCTCTTCTCTTCTCTTCTCTTCTCTTCTCTTCTCTTTTCTTTTCTTTTCTTTTCTTTTCTTTTCTTTTCTTTTCTTTTCTTTTCTTTAAATGAATGTGTTGGTGGCTTAAATAAATATCTATCAAGACAGATATCAAAAGTGAAATCCAATTATGATGAATTTTTTCGTTATAATAGTAAAGTAGATGGCAACAAAAAAATGTTTATGGTGTAAGGAACACCCAAGTTCGGAGTATAAAACCAGATCTTTTTGTTTCTATTACTGCACAACAAAGGGCCGTAAGTCAATCAGACAAGAAGTTCTTTTACATAGAGATACTGGCTATGGATGCATATATGTGTATGTGTGTGGTAAAACAGTTGGAACGTAGCAATGGATTTTTGTTTTTCTCCTTTGAAAGTGATGATCTGGTTAATACTGAAATTTCTTAAGACTTTAAAGGAATTAGATAGTTCGGTTTCCACCACACTGAGATTCTCATTCCTTTGAGACGTTTTGTGTAGAATTTGAAATGTTCATCATCGCCTGCACTTCCCAAAGCTGTCTATGGCTACAACGACATTAGCCACTGCTCACAAGGAATCACTGCAAAATACTGGGGATTTATGCGCTTCACTACTCAGTGTCACAGTACCTAGATATTAGCTGCCTGACAACTGTAAAGGGATTCAAAGCAGTATATACACCTATGAGTATCTTTCAACCAAGGAGAGAATTAATGCTTTAACCACTGTGACAGAGAAGCATATTAACTAAGCTTCTTTCTGTATTGCAGTTGAATACAGACAGCTCGCTTCCAAGCATGCTCCATATTAAATGCCCAAAAGTGTGTCTTCATATTTTCTTTGTCTTTCCTTCAGTTTTTGGACCCACATTGCTTTCACAAAAAATCTAATTCATTCCAGAAAGCAGATTATACGCCACTGGTGCAAATCACAGCATATACCAGTTCTTGCTCTCTGTTTTTGGGATCTGTCATGGTATACGTCTTCCACTAATAGGTGTAAGTAAAAATGCAAACTAAGTGTAGACCAGGACTTATGTCCAGACTGATAGTGTCATCACCTCGCTCAAGCGGGAATGTGGAATTTATTAGTGGGCAATAAAACTGGAACTGATTTTCAAACATTTTGCATCAAGATGTATTTGCAGCTTTAAAACCTGCAACTAATTTGTGGTCAAAATGTTTTATTTTTTACAAATGTTTCTCATTTTACCTTTAAGATGATAATTGCATTAAAAGATCGCTGTAGGCTTCAGACAGAAAATTTGTAGGTCATATCTTCATGTGTCTGATCAAGGAAAGTAAACTTTTGTTTACAACTGCCTCTGTTGATGGCCAAATGGCTTCATTCTTGCATAGAGAAATTAATAGCTAAGGCAATTGAATGGCACCTTTAAAGTATAAAATATGGTTCTTACATAACTAGAGTTTTGTTTGTTGTTTTGTCTGTTTTTTAAGTAGTGAAGAATCAAGGAACAATCAATGGGAAGTAAAATCATTTAAAGGGAGAACTACACATTGTATTTAGTATTTACATTGTTTGTTTGGGACAAAAAAGGCCACCACTAACTTTCAATAAAAACTATTTGTCATTCTGAGTTAATAGGAAATATCTGAGAGCCATAACTATTTAGTATTAGACTTTTGACCATTACAGTTTTAGTTCCCACCCAGTGATCAGTAAAAAAAAGACAAGGTATATCACATCTTCAACAAACAACTAACTTTCACTGTTTTTTTCTTTTGAGTGACTTCAACAACTATTTAGTAGCAAAAATATCATCAAAAGTACATTCCCCTAGGGAAATCAGTAATTTCATTTTCATCCATAACTAACTGTACAGACAACTGTGACCCATGTACTAATCGTAAGTCAGGCACATGGATTTGATTTCAGGTATAAGATACACTGATATGCCATTTTTTTTAGTACAAACTATAAAGAAATCACTCAAGAGGGCTGCATTTGAAGAAAGAAATATTTATTCCACCTGTTTTTATAGGTTAGCCAAAGTATGCAATCTATGTCCCAAGCAGTATTGACATTCACCTGTAATTAGTCATAGAAATGACGTTACTGCAAACAACAATGTTCCAAGGACATTATGTTTCAATATTTACCTGTCAAAACCCAGTCTTTCTGGAATTAAGAGGAATGTAATTTAATTGAGAATTCTTTTTTTCCTCTGGAGCACTAATTTACCATGTAATTTTGTGGCTAGCTTGAAGCACAGGTTCATGTTCAGTCAAACTCTTTTGCTTAATGAATATTGTCTAAATTTGATCTTGGATCAAAGGGAGAACGCACTGTGTATAAAACAAGAGAAAGAACACTTCCTCGTCCTGGAGACACTACATACAAACACATCTACATTCGCACAGGATTAGGATCCAACTTTTGCAGACAAAAGCAGAGGCCTAAAACCTTTCTAATCTAAAAATTCCATATGAGGACTAAGTTTTGTTATTATTTCCTGTTATTTCCTTGTATCAAACAGGATCTGGCAACATTCTTCTGCTGTCAGTTACCATATCCTCCCAAGGGTCAGTGGGGTCATCCAAGTGGTGGTTCTGCTCCTTTCATTGAGAGAGATCCCAGAAGATATTTTTGAGTGATTACTCACCTGTTGGATCAGCTTTTTCTTGTTCTTGTTGTGTCTTGTCAGTGCTCTTACTTAATGTGTCCACAGAATTTTTTACGGGTTGATGAGGAATTACAAGGCTGCAGTATCTGCACCGTGCCGATGACAAGAAGTTTTGTGTCACCGTTTCTTCCCGTAGTGCTGACACAAGAGGTCCAGTTACCAGTTTGTAACCGAGCCTGGAGCAGACATGAATTCCCACCTCCACGGCAGAGATAAGACAGAGATAACAGTTCCATGATATATAGACCTTTCCTTCATCTCGTGCATCTGTTGTAAGGATTTCTGTACAACAGAATTAGAAAGCTGACATGTCAATAAGAACCGCAATGCCCAGTGAATAAGTAGTGACATTAAAAAGTTTTACAGGTGAAGTTGGAAAAGAAGTTCTTTAAGTGTATTTTAAAGTTTTGTCTATTAAATAAATGAAAATATGATTACCTGTGCAATACGGCTGCCACAGGTTATGGCATCATTACTGGCATCATTAATTTCAGTGAAGGCCACACAGCTCCTCTAGAGGCTGCACTCCTTCTTTTGATCTGCAAGCACAGTCCTACAAAGAAAGACAGAATTCCTGCTGTGGCTCAGTGTATCGTCATCAGAAGAAGGAGGCAGTCCTGTAACTTTTAGACCTGGTTTTAAGTTATGGCTATGGCAATTCTTGGACCACCCCAGCTTTAAATTTTCTAAACACTTCATTTTGTTTTATAGTTATAATGTTTAGAATTTGTTACTGGTGCTAGTAGCTGCAGATATACTTATTTATGTCGTGCTCCTGCGTTTACATTTCACTCTATCAGTTAAACTTAAACCAGTTCACACAATATGTCAGAAGTATTTTGTGTTAGAATGTTTAGATTTACAGGCTCAATGACTTCATTAGAATTGCTCTGGCTCTGCAGCAGCTGTAGCAAATCAAACTGGTTCACAGACTTTACATAACAATTCACAATTAATTTGTAGTTCTTTTAAAGGACTTCTGTCCTATACTTAAAGAGTGCAAATGTACACAATAATCTTATTTTTTTCCTTTTCTACTGAGAAAACCTGTCTTCTTCTTTAGGATAGTGTAATTATATGTATTCTTCCCCAGAAATCAAACACAGGGTTTGTATTTGAATTTCCAAACACTTTACTTACATGATTCCAGGCATGGTTTTTTACTTATCTGTCAGCATTTACTTAACTGGAGATTTTACTACTGAAACAAATTCAGGTTTGACAGAGATCTGTTGTAATTGTCTTATTAACAGAAAATAAGCAGTAAACCCACCTTGTTTATTCTTCAGAGACCCAGCACTGCACTACATGGGGGCTCTTCAGCCCGCGGGGCATCTGTGTTTGTCCTCATCTAAGACTGAATCCTAATATTTGAACATCTTTGTTGCCTTCCTTCTACCTACTGTTTAAAATCCTTTAGGAAGCAGTCTCTCAAAACACCCCTTGAGGCAGGAACATATGCCTATTTAATTGAAAAGATGCTGAGGCAAAGAGCTTGACTGCCTTGCCTGAGGCCACACGTTTCTCTTCGCTTGTAATTGTGTGTACCTTTCCATTACTTGCTTTGCATCAAAACTTGTTGTGTAAGGGTGGAGGATGGTATAAGGCTTGTAATCCTCACACAGCAATTTCAGAAAAATAAGGTGAGGATTCACCCTGTGAGAACATTCACTTTTCTTAGAAAAAAAATCAGCCTCCTGCATACACCGATACACGAATTTTCCCTTTCTCTTCTATTCTGTTCGGTTTCTTTCCAGTGCAGGCATCTTTCCCCATGCTCAGCAGCCATTCCCAGATTTCCCATGCCGGCACCTCTTGCTGACAGCCAAAGCCTTAACATCAAGCAGCAGCTCCGTATTCTGCTTCTGCACCTTCACTCCATGGCCCTTCCCTCAGCAGGCGGGGGAAGGAGCCTGAGGCACCCGCACGGCCCACCCTGCTTGAGAATCAGATTTCAGACAAAAAAGCTTTGTCCTTGGGCACAAATATGAAAATCAGCTTGTTCGGGTATTTCTGACTCTCCTGGAGCTCCAGCCCTGGGTCACGTTGTGTTTGTAGGGGGCCAAGGAGCTGTGTAACGGCTGGGGATGTGTGGGGCTGGAAATGCATGCGTGTGCATGTAAGCTCAGGTTGGTGGGGAATTGCCCTTATTTGTATGTATGTCTTGGTTGAATAGACCTGCTGCACCCTATGTCTTAGCCGAATATGAAATAAGGCCCATCGTTTCCAACAGCTCCCTTGTTCCTTTCACCTCTCAGTTCCCTTTCCTCAGATGGAAAATGAAACCAGAACTTTAAAGTAAAAGTTGGGGAAATTCTTTGAACTTGTTGCACTGACTTTTTGGTACCACCTCAGGATACCTGAAATTTAACTATTCAGTCTGTTAAGCATCTACAATCTTTGCTGCAGACCAGGAAAATTAATAAATAACACCCTCCTGCAGCCTGGAGAGGAGTTCTGGAGAGAAGAAAGATCTTGGGGTTTACATTAATGTTTGCTTTATTCACTGAATATGGTTTTAGCTTTTGTACTGTGAGCTCACATTTAGATTTTTGCATCCTTTTTGAAAATATGTACATTCAATTAGAAGTGTAAACTTTTCCACAGATCCTTCAAAGAAAAAAATCCACTTGGTCTATGTCAGGATTGGAAGTACTTAAATTTTGCAGACTTATGTGAGCAAGAATGAGTCTTTGAGAATTCTATTAATTGATTTTTTTTTTTTTGAGGAAAAATGCAAGTATTTCAATAAGAACTCACAGAATCACATCCAAAGACAAATCAAAATTTTCAGACATTCTTCACTAACCTCAACAAGCACCAGATCATGCTCATTTACAGCAGATTTTAATGGTCAAACATAGAACCCTTGTATACCTCGGTACTACAGAAAGGTGTCAATAATAATAATTGCATCGGGTATATGACAAACTCATCCATATTAAGGTCAGTGCTTGGAGGAAAATCCTATATTGCCTTCTCCACTGACAATGTCTCAAGTACACATGCTGAGCTACTTTCAGACAGCCGACACATCAGCATAAAATCCAGAGCAACCTGCAGTTGTGTGCAAGAAATGGAGCAAATAGCTGTGTGATTTAGCTCTTGCTCCTGGGGTTTAACTGCTGTTGGCACAGTCTCCAGCTGATTTAAAGCAATCCCAGGTATGTGTACATGACCTGCTGTTGGAGAACTAACAGGTAGACATGACCTCCTCGCCGCTCCTGAGTATACAGCCTCCAGGAGTCCTTGGGCACTCTCGTGATTTACTTCTGTCTTTTCACCAAAGTTGCATTTTTTTTTCTGTCCTAGTAGTTCATACATTTTATTCTTCTTGAACAGATATGTCTTCTCCCATCCATGTATCCTACCATTACAATTATTAGTATTTCACTATATTATTGTACTGGGTTCTTTTCAGTTTTCTGGCTTACAGAAATTTCTTATTAAATCTTTCTTTCCAGGTATCATTATCTTTTGCTGCCTACCAAATTTGTTTGAGTGCATTGTTGTCAAATGCATATATTAGTTTTCATTTTCCTTTCTTTGTGATTCTTTTTCTGTATAAAACAGTGATTTACAAAGATTTAACATGACATTAATGCTCCATCCTATTAAAAAGGTGCAATTGTCAATGACTCAAATGCACCTCACAGAATTCTAAATTATTTCATGCATGAGATCTTAATTATAGATAATTTTATTCCTTAATTAACATATTCCAGACATAGATCTATAGTCTTGATTTATAAAAATTTAGTTCTTATAATGGATATATTTTTAAGTTACAAATGGCATGAAAAAGAGATGGAGTTTTCTGGCATTTGTTAGTTGCAATATAGGAGGTAGCTGCTTGACACTTGTAAATTTGATGCTGTTTATCATGTTATCACAGTACTTTGCTCAGGCTTTTTTTTTTTTTTTTTTTTAAACACTGACCAATGCTACAGGCATGTAGTCAGATAAGTAATTTAACTGACATGTGTAGATGACCTAAGGTTCCAGATTTACAGACATTTAAAATGTAATGAGAAGAAGCCACTATGTAAAACCACACTTGGAAAAAAAAATCAAAAAAGCTGCACCTTTTTCTTTAAAGTAAGAAAGGATATACAACTGGAATCTTTTTATTCTGATCCACTTAGTAGCATACTGCTTAGTGACTCTAAGTGGTAATGTACCTAAATAGTGAATTCAAGGGTTAATCCTCCTCTAAAACTGAGCTGGGAACAAAAGGTGAAATGCAACCACCAAGCGATTGAAGAATCAGTGCACGGCACGTGGATTAAAACGCTTCCTAGAAGCAGCTAGTACTGTACACTGCCTCAACCCTCCCTGAACTTTCTCAGTAAATACAGCAGCCTGACAGCCCGGTTTCCCCGCTGGGTGGATCCTACAGCTCCAGGAGGGAATGGCACTTCTTGTTTTTAATTAGCAAAGGTGAAAGGTGAATTAAAACTAGCTGTTCGGCTAGTCAGAGTGAGGGGCTGAGTTCTGAAGAGCACCAAGGAGGAGGGTGCTTTCTTTTTTTTTTTTTTTTTCCTCTCCTCTCCCTCCTTCTCTGAATGAATTGCCTTGCAGGAGGGACTGAAAATACAGATTCTTCCTGAATCCACTGGCAGAGTTACTAAAGAGAGCTCAAGACACAACACTGCAGAGTAACGCCTTGGAATGTCCTCGCACTTTATAAACAATTGTCCTAGGGAGGGAATATTTTTGCATGACATTTGCACAGCTTGACAAATGGCTAGCTGAGGCTGTGTGCTTCTCTGATGAACGCTGAATCTCCCATAGAGAGATACCCCACAAACTGACCAAAGAGAGAGATCTAACTGCACTGGGAAAGTAGAAGTGGAACTTGGAGCTTTAAGAAAACCCCACCAAAAGAACAAACAAACAGCAGCAGTGAAGTGAAGAGCACAAGAATTTGATCTTGGGCAGGATGGCATCTGCCCAGGACCTTTTCATCCTGGCACTGTATGGCTTGTTACTAGAGTTACCGGCTGGATGTCATGCAACAGATACGAGGCAGCCAAGGTTACGTCTGTCACATAAAGGTAGGTCGGTGCATCAGGTTTTTGAAGACTTTATGTTAATGCAGGTTCATTGACCTCACTGAAAGTATTGCATCGGGATTAAATTGTGGTCTTTTGACAGAGTAAAATATTCCTGTTCAGAAATCTTGCAAATTGTTTCCTCGTACTAAACTGCATTCATAATTAAGTGAACTGAATTCAGGAAGATGTAAGGCACTTACAGTGATGATTTTAGGCTACTGAAATATTCTTCTGTGTGAAAGTGTGTTAGATTTGCTTGTCATTCTGTCTTACCCTCCATGCTGTAAGAAGGATATCTGGTCTCTAATAAGAGGGAAAGAAATGGAGAAGATAACATGAAATTATTGCTGAATAAATATACTCTTATGCATCAAGTAACCCTTAATTAAATGTCTGTTTCACTTTTAGAATTCTATCTATCTACAAATATAGCTAAGGCAAAAAGACTGAATTCCTGTGCAACCATATGATTCATTTTCTAAACTAGCAAGTGTCATCACACTATAATTAAAATGACTAACTGCCAATGTAAGTCTGCTTGCAGTTTAACTGAGTTACCCAAAGGAAAAAAATGTTATTTTTTTCTGACATATGTATGTATAGTACTTATAACTTCTTTTGTTTAAAATTATTTAAGTTTCAGTTTACCTCAAGCCTGAGCCTTTCTTTATCAGCTCTATCAGAGTATCTCCTTGTTCAGTTCTGGGTTGCATGTGATTTAAACTCTTCTTTATGATTTGGTTTTAGACCTGTGTGTATATATATATATATAAATACCTCTGCACAATCATGACATTTCAGTTCTCTGCAGCAGTACATACATTTGTAGATTATGTACTTAGAAATATATGGCAAGCAGTAGGCATGAAAAAAATGTTGGTATGCAAGATAAATTGATGATTGGCCAATCAGTAATGTTTTGATATTACCTCTTATGCAAAGATGAAAAGAAAATACCTTTTTGCTGACATAGTTGGGAATGAGCGAATGCTAATTTACTCAAGAACATTTCTGTGGTTATGAAAGTGATAACTAAGCTGCATCAGTGTGAAGTGCATTAGAGTGCCTATTTTAAGTATGGCTAAGATTTGAGAATTAACGTCAGCTACAGCTCCATGTGTAGACAGCTTTAGTCTAAACAAGGTTTAATTGTATTTTATATAGCAAGCTAAATAACCAATTATAAAGAAAGGAGAAGCTGAACAGAATAATTGGTCTGAATGTCTTGCTAGGAAGCTGTAAGAAATGGGGTTTGCTTTTATAGGGCAGTGAAACACATTTTAAAGAAAGAAAGATTTGTCATGGAAAACTGTCCTGTAAGTAAGTAATTAATTGCTGTCAATGAAATAAATTATATGATCCCTTTTAATATATAAACCACTTATTTTTTATCCTATGATTTCAGGATACAGTAGGAATGAGTGACAAACGCTGATTACATAATCCTTTCACATCTTTTATTGTTGAAAATATGCATTTTAATATCAATTTATTTCTAGGTATAATTACTAAGGGTACCATTATTATTGATGTTTGCTTGGGATGGGGTAAGCGACACATGAAAAGCACAGTGAATGAGACAAATAGACCTAGTGTTACATTGGTTCAGAACTGGGGCTTAGCTGCCATTTTTGGCAAGCTCCCCACTATGGTGCTGTGACCATTAACTACTTCTGTGCTCACTTGTAGAAGTAATTGTTTTTCCGCTGGTTGGAATCAGTGTACATTTCAGTGTATATTGCTTCCATTTTCAGCAGGGATCCAGTAATTTGGCCATAACACATCATAACTCTGATATTTTTAAGGAGATTTTAAAACACCCATTTCTCACAGAGGGCCAAACCTCCTGAGGTCAGTTCACTCAGATCTAATGACACAGAAAGGTCTGTCCCAAGTAAATTCTCTACCGTGAACACACACACCACCATCCTGTATTTCAGCTTGTACAATGTTGTCATATTTTTCACGCTTATGAAATGTGACTGATCTTACAAGTTGTGTTGCAGTCAGCGAGTGCATGACCACATATCCCGTGTCAAAGGTTAGAAATGGCAAATCTCCCTGCACCCTGGGAACAGGTATTGCCATCCTCCCAGCCACAAGAATGTAGCGACCAAGCATGAAGACAATGAGTAAATGTCGTTGTTGTATTCACTAATCAAACAGAAACAGCAGGAGGGTCCTTCATCTTAATTGCTTTGACTCCAGAGAGAGGCTGCTGTGGGTACCAGCTAGGCACAGGATAGTTGTGAAGAGACAGTTGTGCCTCCTCTTTACAAAGCTGCTCCCGCCTGTCCTGTGAATTGCTGGGTGGTGCAGAACATAGAGCCCATATGTGTAAATTTTCAGTGCAGAGAAGCTGTAAATTCACTTTAAAATTTCACTGCAAATACCCTGAAACATGAAAGTAAGCACAGCTGCTCACTGCTTCCCTTTGTATCTGCTGGTGGTTAATTGGGATTCAGGCCATTGCAAGGTAGGCTAGCGCTGACTGGTGAGCTAAAAGCTTCTGTGATGCATACGATGAGGTTTATGGTCATGACTTTTCTTGTTTAGGGAGAAGTATTTACAACTAGTTATTCTCATTTTAAAGAGCCAGGAGAAGGCTTCCACAAGCTACAAAAGGAGACTCTTTGATTTTTATACATTCCCAAATTCTCTCTCTTTTTTTGTCTTTAAGAGTGATGCTTAGTGAAAGTGTACTGCGCTGGCAGTGAATGAGAACTTTTTGCTCTCACAGCAAACCAGGCTTCACCTGCAGCGCACACATGCCTCCAAACCCACTGCAACAAGATCAGGTCCTAACCCTTTCACAGAGGGGTCACCTGATGGATAGGAATACCGCAATCCCCTTGCCAATTAAGGGATATATTGTGCAACCCCTGTTTGACTCTACGGCCATTTACTCAGCTTCAGTGGGAGTTAAGGAAAATCCTGCATTCTTGAACTACTGTTAAACTTGTCAAGTTAATGCAAACTATAATGGTGATTTTTGGTAAGGTGGAGGATGGTTTTCATTCCCAGTAAACTCAAACGTGAGAATTTTGCCGTTCCTTAGAATTAATCCTATAACCACCTAACAGTCATTTTATGGTTTTAACTTCATTTTTAGTAAGTGGAACTATATTTATATCCAGGTCTTGAAGGTGTGTTCCTCAAACTGTCAGCTTGTGTCTATTAGAAAATTTACTCTGCAATTAGTACCACTTGCGGTGTTACTGGTGTGGTTGCACTAAAGGTCAGTGTTTGATGATGACCAACAAAGTTCTTGCTTGGGGTAACAATGTACTCCAATAGCTTCATGTTGATTTCTAGAGATAAAAATGTATTATTGTTTGCTCAGTATTAGAGAGAAATAAATTTCCACATTATGAAGTTATAGGTTGACAACTACATTTAAAAATCATTAGCTCATTTTACATACAGTACAAGCTCTGCCTAATGAGGTGTTAATGGGAGCCAAGCTTCAGCCCCTGTTCTTTATAGGCAGCTGGGTAAATTCTTTCCCAGTATCCCACAGTTTAAGTTCTTGCAATGGGAAATATATAATTAAGGTGAAATCAGCACACACTGCATGTTAAAAAGAAACTATTTATATTATAGATTGAAATGGATTGGGTTTCCAGAGGACAGGAGGGATATATTTATATAAGTCTAACAGAACTACACTTGAATCATGTAGGCCTGAAGAGCCCATGAAGGATGTAATTGTATAATTCAAGTGTGTTTCTAACTGGCTTTTTTTATTCCCTATTTTGGGAATACGGTAAAGAGCAAAGATATGAAAATAGTATGAAAGTGAGATGTTGAACCCTTAGAGCCGTCTGTATCACTTTGTTGCCATGATGGGATCTGGTGTCATCAGTTATGGAGATTTGCAGACCTTGAGGGATCTGTTTTCTGTTTTGCCCATTTACGTTGCTCTTGAGTGACTTGAGGGATTTTGGCATCACCTGATCTCAGGTTGTGTAGCTATGCACTGAACACTGTTCTTGTCTAGAAAGGATATGGTTAAAATAGCAGTTGTGCCTGCCTTATCCATCCAAATATCTCTCTCTTACCTGCTGTGGGAACTGCTTGTTACTTGCCGTAGTAGTGTGAAGCAGACAGAAGGAACAGACTGAATTTAGAAAGAAATAATTTGTATTAGAAAAGTGTTCTCCAAGTACAAATATTTCAAACAATAACAGCAGATGAAGAGAGAGCTTAAATGTTGCAGAAGGAAAGTTATACTCTCCATGCTCATATACAGATTTTAATATGTAGAATGTGTAATACAAAAAGTAAATGTATAAGAATTTTTGGTTGTTAGGGCTGGTTAACCATCTTTGAGGGCTGCTGGGTCTTGTACAGCAGAAAAAAATGTTTCACTGCCATTTACAAGAGCCAGACATTCAGTATGCCTACTTTAACTTTGTTGATAATTGTAAATTAGACTTCATTTTAATTAACATTACGAATTTCATCATGCTTATTCATGTACTAAAATAAATTAAGACATTTCTGCAAATTTTCTTGATTAAAAGTTACTTTCTCAGAAATCTACTTACAAAAAGAAATTTTATCTCGGAGAATGGTTTTGAAATTTTTGTTACAGTGTTTTGCCATTAATTATTCTGGTCATGTAACTGGTTACCTTCATGATATCTACCGTGTCTGTTCTCTAGCTAGGTGGCAGCAAAATTTACCCAGGGAATAATGACTAAACTAAATAATGAAAATGAAGGGAATTTTTAGACAGGCATTTGTGAATTCTGAAGTAGATGAATGCATTTAATGCAAGCATAGTATTTTCAATTAGTAATCACCTGGCCACATAAATCATGGCTAATTAATGACTAGCCACATAACCTATAACTGAATCATGACTGATTTAGTTTCATGCATGAAAATATTTTCAGTTTTAAACAGCTTTCACTGTTATAGAACTTCAGTTTTGAATACCTGGGAAAGACCGATTCTCCTACGAAAGCAAGTTCAAATTCAAGAAAGATGTTCATTCATATTAGGTATAAATCACCTTGAAATTTTACCAAAATAAGGATTTGGCTTGTTATGTCTGCTTATATATGGTTTAGAGACATCTCTATAAAAAATGATAGATGATTATGTGTATGTATACACATATGTATGTATCTATAAAGTGTGTATATATATAACAGATTGAAGTTTGGATTTTTCTTACAGTGAATTGAAGAGCAGTATAATTCTGAGGGTTTAGGAACTAAAGACCTGTATTATTCTGTATTATGGCTCCAGGTCTAAATGTGTATGAGGCTGATAACCAGAATTACGAGTGTTTGGAAAAAACACATGACAGGCAGTCTCTTCTTCTTACCCAAATTCTCGAGGCCACAGAAATCTCAGTGTCAGTTTAGAAAAGTCTTAGGGAAAGATATACAAATATCTCTGGGCCACCTGTGGGGTAGAGAGGAGAGCTTTTCCATCCCTTCTCCCACTGCACTGACAACTGATTCTTTACCAACAATTAGGACAAGCTTTAGGTTTATTATTCATTCATATCACAAGAGTTGACTGACAGCAAATTCAGGAGTGCTTCCAAGCAATCCTAGAGGGACTTGCTCACCAATATAAGACTTTTCTGGCAGAGAATCCATGCTAGTTCCTTTCATAACTGCATTTTGTTGACAAAGGCTTCTGTAAGTATTGCTGTAGCAGAACTCTGAAGCGATAAGCACCACGACTGGGGATGCAAGAAGCAGACTGTTTGCTGCGTGAGATCAATCACTTCTCTGCTTTTACTTTAAAGAACTAAGTACCATCTGAAGGTGCAAGACCAGAATATCATGCATGTTGCTGCTTCTATGCAGCTACCTCCCTGCTTTCAAAGTGATGACACCATCTGCTCCTTCAAAGTCTTCCTCACATATTGTATTCATTCTTATTTCACTGAAAGCAAGTGTTCTATTTTACTTAAATGAAAACAGGATTAATGCCGTTTGTATGATTTAGAGTACGCTGCGTAAGGGTGAGTGTCTTCTTCAGGCCCTTCGAGAAACTTTCAGTCAATAAATATTCTAAAAGTGTGCAATGGGAACACTAAATGTTATTAAAACTGCCGCCCTGGTTTTCTTCATGTAGCCAGGCAAATATGATGAAGTTATAGCATACAGCCAGCATTAATTAGAAAAATCTTCATTTCTGAAAGAAATTCACAGCCTGCAGGGTAAAGATAATAATCTCTGTTTTACAGAAAAAAAGCTCCCTTAACTTGTGTATACTATTTTAAATGTTTTGTGTTGGTTAGCTAATGTTTGGCATTTAAATAATCAGTTATGGATTCATGAGAAAAAGAATGAACAACTGCATTATAAAAATCTGTAGTGTATTTTAGTTATAATTCTCCTGTAAAGAAAGGACTTGAATAACTTTGAAGAAACAGACTTTGAGAAGTTTTTAAAATGAACTCCATCTTCAAATTGATGGAAAATGTAAACTGTCATAACTGAGATTCAGTTTGAGGATCTGAATGAGTTTACTATCTACGTTAAAATAAATAAAGCCATCATGATTCTCACAGAGCACAGTTTCAAAGACAAATGTTGCCAACCTATTGTTTACCCCATTTATAATCTCACATTGACAGATTCCTTTTTTCCTTGATCTTGATTCTTCAGATCATGCCCAAGGCTACAAATTCTTATTTTGGAAGAGAAACCTTGTTAATGAATTCAACTGAAGGCTGACATCATGGTGTTTCTCCTCTAAACATCTTCTGTTAGCTTTGATGAAGCTGTGAACTTATATACTTTCACTCCTGCTGCATCCCTTTGACAAACTGTCTTATATCAGTCTAAAATTTTTTTCACCCTTCCAAAACAATGTAAGCAGGAATGTATTATGTATTCAGTTTTTCCTTACCGTGTAATGATTTTCATGCCTGTAAAAATCACCTAAGCAAAAGTGTGTTAGGGTTGGGTTATTTTTAATGGAAACATTACAAGCCGCACTGCTCTAAGTGAATATATCATCTTAGTTATGAATCTTTGTTTCTCTTCTAGTTTACTCTCATTCTTATTTTACCTGTAATTTGCAGGACCTCCAGAGTATAATGGCATGTCAAAGGTTCCTTTTGCAGTTTCTGTGCGAGTATGTACAGGAGGACTGTAACCACAAAGTTGTCAACAAAGCGATGCCTGCCAAACATCTTGGCCTTGGCATGACTCACAGACCGTGTGTGCAGCCAATATCTGCAAAACTTGGATCACTCATGTAGCTGAAAAATAAGTTTGATGGCATAAAAGTTGAATCTCATCTTTAAATTACTTTTTATTAGTCTCAGGTGAAAGCAGATAAGTGGTAGTTGTTTATGTCATGTCTTGCCACCCTGTCTCAGTGTAGTACTTGGTAGGTTTTATTGCCTCTTCTGTCAGTCAGAATCTCTCAACTCTCATTAGAAGTCAATGAGAGCATTCCAGTTACAAATAATGACCAAAGATTTCCCCTTGAATGCAGAGCAATGTGTCAGACTGAAACGTCATTTGCCTGGTGGAAGTGCCATCCCTTTACCTCATGCACTTTGCAGTACAAAATCGATGAAGTTTAGCAGGAAACAGAAACACTCTCTGCTGTGTTGTCTTTTTGCCTTCCGTGGAGAAACTTGGTGCCGTAACACTTTCTGTAACTCACCTGCCTGTTACTAGTTGACTCCTGGCACTTAGATTTCCAGTATCAAGGAAGTAATTCAAAACTGAATTGTTCAATGCTTCTGCAGGTTAAAAAGTCAACACAAGGGAAACCCTGTAATAGTGTAAGGGAAAAGACTAATTAACATGCAACATTTAGCTTCTAAAATTGTATTACCATTCTTAGTTGAGTTTGCTTGATACCAGCTTTCATTTCAAAAACCTAGTTGTGGAGAATAACTTTCCAGTCAAGGAAGGTTGTATGATAGAAATGGGATTTTTGTACTTTTGTGTGATTTATTACAATATAGTTCAAAGGATCCTGATGAATATTAAATATCAAAATACAGAAGAAATAAAAGACCAAAAAATTCATTCATGAAAAAGAAAAAAAAAAAAACAAACTCAACCAAACAAAGCCTGTCAGCCAAAAGAGGGAGAAAGAAAAAAAAAATCACAGACGACTTCTCATATCCCTTTGGCCTGAGCAGAAGATGTTCATTATTTATAAGAATTTGATGACAGACAATATATAGTCCTCTTTAGACTGTGATTTGGCAGCAGTAGCTAAGAAAAAAAAGAGGTTTATGATCCTTGTGAAATCATGTTGCTAGCATTTCTACTTCATCAGTACTGAAGAATTTAAAGTTTTAGGAAATTCAGTCTTTCAGTGCAGCATGCGAAGTTTATCCTCTACTTCTATTTCTTTAAATCCCCCCAAATATATTTACATACAAATTTAAAAGATTCTTCACTGGATCCCTTCAGTATGATGACGGGGCTTTTTTTTTGCAAACCATTTGCAAAATAATTCTCTAAACTAAGGAACCAGTACTTGGAAGAAAGGCATTCAGGCAAAGAAGACTTCATTTCTCTTAACACCCTTAATGTATCTATTCTCTACTTCTTCTGTGTTTATTTTTATCTAAAGGATTCCTGACTTCATACTGTGAAGCAATTGAAGCTTCTGTGGGGAGTCAAACAATGGGCTTTTTACTGTTGCTAAGTTTGCTTTATAGGCTTTTTCTTACAACACATTTGTTTAATAGGCCTAGTAAAATGGTGAATGCAGCTGTAAATATATCTTTTATTTGTTGATGTGCAATAAACATCACAGGCATGTTGGCCTTTTCTTATTCTGCTCTTCCTGACACTGGTGAAAGGAGATCGTACAAAATGAATGAAAAGTGCCTTAAACTGATTGCAGAAAACAACAGTCACCAAATACCTAAGGGTCAGTACCTTGTTTCTCTTTTAACAGATGGCTTCTCCCAGCAGTGTTACTAAAACTTAATAATAGTAAAATAATAGGTTGCTTGATGTGAGGGAGTTATTCCAGATAGCACTATTCACTGGGGTCATCACTGAAGGTCATTTTTCAGCCAGAAAGCTAAAGGTTAGCAAGTGTTGCTCAATTCCATGAGCTCCTGCAACTCTGTATTTATGATTAAGCTAAGTGCTTTCCCGTGGGTGTGTAGTAAAAGCCAAGAGTAAAGGAAAATAAACCCATTCCTTTATGTATTAAATATTTCATCTCTGTTGATTGAGAATGGTATGATGCAAAGCTTGAAAATATGTATTGTCTGGGAGCCCAGAAAGACTTAAGCTGTCTTAGAGATCTTGGTCTTATTAATGCTGTTGCTGAAAAAATATATTGTCTTTATATGCCTGTGTTTACATGCAGTAAGTCATTATTTTCTCTCTTCTCTGCTTATCTTAGGCAAGGCCATGTCCTTCTGCATATTTTCGGGTTACACAAGCATCTGGGATAGTAGCCATTGGTAAACATGCTACTGAGGAGGTGTTAAAGTATTCAGCAGGTTGAGCATTTATTACAACCCAGAACCAGGCTGTAAACAGTCCCAAGCTCTTTATTTATTCCATAGTATTCCTTGTCGAGTGACTGCAGCTTCTGTGGGTCAGCACTCAAAAACTGCAATGAGTTATCTCATATCTAAAATACTTGAATTCTTGTAAATAAGATGCTTCATGTTTAGAACATAAAATAAACAATTACAGTAAAGAGTGGTTCTCCAAAACCACCTTTGAATGCAGCACATTGTTAGGTCAATAGAAACCTCCCACAATCTTCTGTGACTAAAGAGTTGATGTTGAATTCCTTGTTCCTGACCCTATGTTCTGAAAGAGGTGATCCATTTGGTTGTTGCACTTAGCCTGAAAGTATATTTCTGTCCCTTCTGAGTATAGAAAGAGAATAATGATCAGCTTAAGCCAGAAGCCTAGTTTACGCTCAGATAAAAGTAGGTGAGATGGATCTGGGATGAACATCTGATCATAGGTCTAGGATGTGACACATCTGAAAACAAAACCCTTTAGCTGAGAATTATTTATTGCAGAGCCTACAAGCTGCAGCAATATTGCCTCGATAAAGTAGAAGTCACAACATTATTACTAATTGTGTCCTTGATCTAATAACAGTCTGGAAGATGAGGATGAAGGTGTAGTGATTTGAGCAATGTATGTGGCTACCATAGGTGCTGGACATAGCTATCTCTGGACCACAGCAATGACTCAGATGTGTTCCACATCTGCTTCCGTGCGCAATATGCTGACTTTGTTGAAGCACAATATGCTGATTTAGGTTAAGCATGATATGCTGACTCAGGTTAACAGTGTTCAGAAGAGTTAAAACTAAACTGAGGCACTATCATACTGAAGTAGGTGAGCCTCTCACAGCTGCATGCCAGAGCTCAACTACTTTCTGGCCAAGAAACAGTAATAAACAGAGGTTGTATACAAGCTCTTTAAGTTATTTCCGCTGCACACAAAGTAGCCTTGTAGACCATATCCTAAGACTTTGGTTCTGTAAATGCTTGATCATACGTGTACCTTTAATCAGACAAATGACTCCATTGATTAAAAGTTGAGTGGGCGTGTGTTTGCAAGATCAAAGTCTGAGGCACAGATTCTTTGGGGCCTTCCCTGTAGCGTGATTGATTAAAATCAATCATGACAAAAGTTGTTCTATTTTGCCCATACCCCAGGCATTACAAATCAATGTGAAACTCTGACAATTTTGATTAATGTGTATGGTTTCACTTTCCATTTTATTCTTTGGTTAAAACACTTATGAAAAGGCTTGAGACTTACACTTTGCCATGCTCCTTTGTTATAAGGAAAATAATATTATCAGAAAATGCTTCTTTGAGGGTTTTATAGAACACTGTAATATATGTGGATACTTGTCATTTATAATTGTGAAACAGATGTTCCAAGGGCTATATGTGATCGGTAAATTTTCTTGATGCAGAACAACCCCTTACTTTGTTAGAAAATGCAGCAAGTTACTTCATAATATCAGGTTAATGGATTGGATTTTTTTTTTCGGTGGTTTCACATTTACTGTTTTAATGTGTAAAAGCACTAAAACCCCTGAGCTGTAAAATTAGATCTCTGGGCTGCTGAAAACTCCTTGTACTCTTAATTTAGAAGTAAAACAAAAGAAAAAACTTACAGCTTGGAGATTTGAAAATAAGAATAACCGATGTTTATACATTCCTGTGAAACAGCTCCTGAAGTGTGCTGTAAATTTGATAGCAGTATAGAAATGGTCTACCTTGGGATTGTTGAAAGGTAACAGACATATTGACACATACTGATATCTGATACCATTGCCTGGGAGAGCTGCAGGACCCATGGGGAATATCTGAGAGTTAGAGTTGTCGTGTCTTCGCATGTTTCATATTTTAAATGGTGTAAACTATAAACTAACATGAAGAAATTAGATTTCTAATCTATGATGAAAAGGTGCTTCGGAGTTTTCCTGAATTAGTCATACACTATATCTATGACTGTAGTGCTGCTAGAACCTTGTTGGCGTGGTTTAGCTTCTGTGTGTGACTGTTCGCGACATGATGGTTAAGTTTCTACAGATGTGGATTTCTGTGCAAGCTCTGTCTCAGTGGTTTTGCTTTGTAAGTATTTGGTCCTTCAGTCTGTAAGGTCTGCTCTTGCCATACATTGAAATTTTGATGGCAGGGGTTAGCTGTTACCACATCCGCCTGAGTCCAATACTTATGGTTGTAACTGTGTTACAGCAGCACAGGGTAATAACGTGTTTCTGTTGGCACCTTGGAGTTCTGCAGTTTCTTTCACAGGGATTGTAATAATGCTGATACCACTTAGTCACCACAGGGTTGTTTACAGACTTTAAAAAATGCATCTGAGAGCACTGGAGGGTGGAGGTAGATCCTGAAAGCAGGTTGCATAACTGGATCAGAAAGCGTTCAGGCTGACCATAGCGTTATTGGTTGGACAAGACTTGTTTTTAACAAATCAGTTCCTACCCTAAGCAGTTACTGATTTTTGCCCTTGTAAAGACCTCACATCTGCTGAAAATATAGATGGTGAACTTCAATAAAGACCTCACAACCACTGGTAGCTGTCTTAGATGGTGAACTCCAGATATCTGATGTGATGCTTACAGAAGCTGTAGTACCTGTAAAACATATCTGTGTGCAATTTTAAACCAAATCTTTTTATAATTAAAATATTTCTTTGAGAAAGAAGAGTTGCAGTTCTTTTCTTTCACTGAGAGATTTTCTGTTGGGCTGACTGAATCACCAATAGTGAGTTAATGATCTATTAGATTTCAGAAATCTGGATTCACTTTGAAGTTTTATGAAAAACTCCTGGGATCCTGAAGTATTTAAGTCTTGCTAAACCTCATAATTTTATTCCCAATAGAATTATCTATCTAAATGTGAGAATAAAACTTCCTTCCACCTACCTACTGTTTTACCTAGTTATACTGAAATATCTTTAAGCAGAATGACACTGGCAATAATTATTAACAAGGACATGCCACAATAGGAGGCAATCATTAAAGCAGAAAATAAACATAAGTGGAAGAAATGTATTCTAGTTACCTGTAAATTTACATCTCATGTCCCTTGGGCTTTCTCTTTTCTTTCCTCTGCTGAAATAGTCTGAGATTTTCTTTTATCACTAGCTCTTTTAGTATCTCCACGTAAAAAATCACTTGATCTTTCCAAAATCATGCTCACCTTTCCTCATCTCTAATGTTTTCCTACTGCAGCACACAAAATGTTATCCCAGGCACTAAAATCTCCCTTAAAGCCACCACCTCCCTCTCATGTAACCTTCAACAATACTCCTGGAACTATTTATATTCATTAACCACTCTTTTGGCTCCATAGGTGAACAAAAAGTAGGAGAGGTATGATCGTTTCTGCATGTGTTTGTTGACCAGCCAGTTTGCGTGTGCAAATTAATTTGCGCAAATGCCAAAATCCTGCTAACCAGATTCTTTGGATAATGACTTTGTTCTCCCTTTTGGTTAAGGAACTAATGGAGTATTTTGATTTCTTAACTCTCAGTTTTCATGAAGCTTGTAAAAAAAAAATATTTCTTAGGCTGCCCTTACTCCCTACCCTTTTCACTACGTCTGTGTTCTTAAGGATTAAAATGATTAAAAGCAATAAAGTATGTGGGGTCTGTTTTTTAATTTTTTTGTCCTTTAACAATAATTGGAGACAGTGTGATAAAGTAGTATTTGGAAGAGTTTTTCTGTGACATTTCCTTCTTTCAAATGGGTTAGGATTATTATCCAGCCCTTCCCTGTAAGATTTTGACATGATCTTATTCCCAAGGTAGTCTTGGAGATGTACACACATGTGGAGCTCTCTAGAGAGTAAATATTAAAGCAAGAAGCCAAGGAATGAAGAAGACTGCCCAGATCAGTACAGCATTAAAGAAAAACAACATTTGGAGAAAAAAAAAAAAAAGGACCACGTAAGGTCTATATGACTGTGGAAGATAAAACAGTTCCTACTAAGAAAATGTACAGACTGAGAATTTTAGAGAAGACCAGATAGCTTGCTTAGTGAGACAGGGCATTATCTAAGCTAAATCATCCCCCTCTATATCAATACCAGCTAATTTTCACCAAAAGACTTGATAATATGAACAATTAAAAAAAAAAAAAAGCTTATCGGGTTAGCAGCTCACAAGTGTGTAGACAAGCAAGATTAAAATCTATGGCTATCTGAGCATATTCTGATTTAGGAGTAATAACAAAAAAGCATTCTCTGTTTACTTTAGATTATCCTAGATGGTGGTGTTGTCTCTCAAACAGAGCTCATCACCTGGTGTGCCATAAGCCAATACACACGCAGAGACGAGATACTGTTTTTATTTCAACATTGTGCAATGTCAGGTGCTAGATGGTCAGTCCACAAAGCTGGCACACCAGGTACTTTTCATGACAGTTTATATATTTACTCTTATCACTTAACTACAACCCCAGCACAGCCTTCTCATACAGGATTGGTCAACTAATGAGCATATCAGTTACATAATATCTCTAAACTACACATGCTCTGAGGGGAGGGGTCTCTATGTGGGCTGGGGTCATGGTGGTAGGTGTGATTTTTATTATGGTAATTATATTGAAATCAGGGTAGGTTACTCTCTGACTGTGCTGATCCCGAATTTGACTGACTGCTCCAAACATACTGGTTAAGTACCTGTTTAGTTTACATATTCTCCAAGATGTTCCCATCTTGAAGGGTAAATCTAACAACCCTTAAGTGGTTAAAATTTATTCTTGACAGTCCCAAGGACAGTCATCTTAATCTAGACAGAGGGTACATATTTGTCACGTTAGCTGTAACTTGTCTTGCAACAATGTCACTCTCAGCTCTGAGTTATGAACTATTATTAAATTGGTTTATCTTGTGCTTGTAAGCAGTTTTATTTACCAGTAACTTCCAAAGTACGTAAGTACAGCAGCATTTTATTTAAAGTGCTTTGAGATACCAATTCAGATAAATTAACCTTTTTATTGATTTCCTGTAAATGCATTCCAAAAATTCTAATGTGCTGACGAAACCATATTTCTCCTTAAGCTAATGCCATGTATTCTTTTGTAATGTTTACCTAGATACTGTTAACTTCAATTTTGCAGATAGTTTAGGAATGTTAAAGCAAACCTTGTTGTCCCTCAGTTCCCAGAAATAGGAGCAACACTTTTAAAGAGAAAATGACAGGTGTTGTCTTTCAATTCTAGTCTCCACAAGAATGCTTATTTTTGCTTAAGTATTTAATTCAAAAATTCCATTTGAACTGTCTTAGTGATGCTGAGACTTCCAAGCTCTCAGAGAGCTAGATTTAATTCTGGTGTGGTCACTATTCTTAATGCCTCAAGTATAACTACTTTTTCTTTTTTTGGACTAGCTTTTCCTTTGATATATTCCAAAACAAGCCATTCCAAGAAGGAATCATTTAACATATGAAACAGAACTTCCCTAAATGTTTTCTTAGTTATGCCAGATAATCAGCTAATGAAAGAGAAGCCCAGGATATTTTCTAATGTAATTTCATTCTTCTGTGTGGCCTCATTGATCTCAGCCAAGACCGTGTCATTAGCATTCTCTCTAGAAGAAGAAGTACCATGTCTTTATGGTACTCTCCATGTTCTCTACAGACATCAGTTTAGAAATAAATGCATTTCTCATATTTTAGAATATATTTACTTTCTTTCAATGGTTGTATTTATTATGCGCATGTTTTTGTTTGTAAACTACAATGGTGTTTCTACCCATTCTTTTGTGGCATATGTCTCTTGCTCAATTTTGGGGGGCCTGGATGAAGAAAAGCTTTCAAATTTTATAAACAGAGGAGTTTCTATCCCGTCTGATTTTCTTGAGTAGACTTTCCTTTTACTATATGTGAATATGAACTTGAGAATACAGAAAGCAACCACTAAATTTTCAGCTCAAGGTGGAGAATTTACTTTTTCTCATTAAACCAATTTAGTACAAAGGAAACCAGTTAATTTCAATGAATTATTACGTTTTAGTTGCATTTACTTGAAACCTCTAGAAACTATCCCTTTTTATTTAGGGTATTTTTTATTTAAAGTCTAGTTAAGGGGGAGGTTTACAAAAATGAAGGTTTTTTTTGTTATTGGAAGATACTGGATGTTGACACTGTAGTGACTGAAGCACAGCACTGAAGTGACACCCTACCACTATGCCTGGGAGCCTGATTTTAAAAAAACCTCTCAGTGTTAGAAGACCATTTCATTCTCCACAATATCAAACCTTTATTTTTCCTGGTAGAGATTTTTAAAGAAGATTACAAAAGACAATTAAGTTGTTCTTAGGTAGAGCTTGGTTGGTTTAGAAAAATATTTATGTAACTAAACAGAAATAGTGGAAATAAGTAATAATGTTTTTGATTATTAGTCCTTATACAGCTTATGTTTGGGTATGCATGCAAAACTTATGTTTTGCATAGCATATATGCACTGCTATAAGCCTGGGGAAGAGTAGTTGGCAAGTTGTCTGTTGGAAAATGACCTGGGGGTGTTGGTTGACAGGCAGTTGAATATCAAGTCGACAGTGTGCCCAGGTGGCCAAGAAGGCCAATAGCATCCTGGCTTGTATCAGAAATAGTGTGGCCAGCAGGACTAGGGAAACAATCGTCCTCCTGTGCTTGGCACTGGTGAGGCCTCAATTCAAATACTGTGCTCAGTTTGGGGTCCCTCACAAGAGAGACACTGAGGTGCTGGAGCGTGTCCAAGGAAGAGTGCCGAAGCTGGTGAAGGTTCTGGAGAAAAGTCTGGGGGAAAGTCACCGAGGTTGTTTAACCTGGAAAAAAGAAGGCTGAGGAGACCTTATTGCTCCCTACAACTGCCTACAAGAAGGTTCTAGTGAGATGGGGCTTGCTTTCTTCTCCTAAGTAACAAGTGATAGGACAAAAGGAAATGGCATCAAGTTGTGCCAGGGAGTTTTAGATTGAATATTAGGAAAAATTTCTTCACTGAAAGGGTTGTCAAGCATTGGAACAGGCTGCCTAGGGAAGTGGTGGAGTCACGATCCCTGGAGGTATTTAAAAGGTGTGTAAACATGACATGGTTTAGTGGTGCACTTGCTACTGTTAGGTTAAGCACTGGACTAAGTGACCTTAGGTGTCCGTTCCAACCTAAATAGTTCTATGACTCTGTATTTTGTGGTGTTTGAAAAGACACAGGGCCACCCTTAGTTTCAACCCTGTCTATATGGCCCTAATCCCATGCTTCAGGCCGTAGACTACTTTGTGCCGGTAAGAAAAATTCTTGTTTTTTTCTTCTGACTGATAATTTTGATTCACATTTTAATGGTTTTTCTTTTGGTTTTCTGTTGTGTGTTTTGTTTTGTTTTGTTTTGTTTTTTCCTTCTAAGAAACACTGGAGAACAGCAACAACTAGAAGCAGGCTTCATGCTCCCTCTTGGCATGAAACTGTCAGGTATCTGTTTATTCTGTCCTTCTGACATAAAAAGGATTAAACTGGTGACCAGATTTGGTATCAAAATAAGTATTCCTCTGTTCCTCAATTTTCTCCTTCTCAGTGATGCTGGCACTTCTTCAATCAGCTATAAATTTAATTTAACAAAGTCCTGCTAAGAGAATCATTAGCAATATGCTTGAACTGCCTTCCTTTGGCACTTTATATTTACAGCTTTGTCTGTGGTGTTCAGAATGTTATAGGAAGTTGGAAACTGTGTTGGTGTCTGTAGCCCATACTGATGTGTAGAATATTAGTAGCTCCTGGGAGTTCTCCTAAACCACTTATTGTTGGGCGGATGTGGACTTCATAACCCACATATCTCTTTTCAAATTTTCATGACATTATTTGTTAAGATTTTTCAATGGCAATGAGAACAGAGACATCATATTATTGGTCAACTGCAGAAGATACCAATAAATCTAAATATTGCACATTTTGGACCAGCAGTAGTTATGATGATGTTAACCATAATTAGATAAGGAGAAACCCCTGCAACTTTTCTGACAAATTATCCATTATTTAAAACATTTAATCTGAGAATAGAACACGTTTGTTGGAAATGGATTTGGCTAACTTTTGACTTCTAAAACTGTCAACTTTTTTTTCAGAAGTGAGCTTTATTTTTTGTTTGCCCCTTTAAACTTCCAATGCAACCTGAAAAAATCTAAAGAATTCTAGTAGCAGTGAGCTGTGTGTTAACTCTGAGACATGGACAAACACCAATTGAATTCTTAGCTAAAATGATTAAACTTTTGATCTAGGACAAATGTAAGCTCTCAATTTGCAACAAATTACTGGGTAAAATTTCTGTGGCTAAATTAATAGACTATATTTGTGATGTGCTGTTCAGGTTATCCAGTTTTACAGCAGATGAAAACTTTTTTCCACCTTGGATAATCTGGAAAGAGAATGACATCAAACAGAACAATAGATCTTTCATGACTGCTGAATAAGTGGTATGTTTTTGTTTTCCCAGGCTGAGCATTTCTAAAATGAATACTCTTTGTGTCTGTTTCTGTGTTAAAAGCATACATTCCTTTGGATAAGGATTTTGTAATGCTGACTGATGATATAGGCATATGTGGGATTTGTTCTGAGTTGTAAAAATCAGCGCATAATGAATTCAGAAATATCTGATGAATAATTCATTGTAATTTCAAGATTAACTTGTCTTTTAGCTGATGACCAGACAGTTCTACAAAAATATTCTATAGGAAAAAGGGAAAGGGAAAGGACAAGGCCTCCTTACATACATTTATATCACATTTATATTAATTTTTGTATGCACTAAGGTTGGTTGACCAAGATGAGTTATATATTGCACGCTGAAGCTCAAGTTCAGCATATCCTCTGAACATGTGTTTGGGAGTTCTGTGAACAAATCCTCTGACTTTTTAGTGCTTCAGTTGGCTGAGGCTCTTCTGATCTTTTCCAAATTTTGAGAGAACTTGTGTTTTTGGAAGCTTAATTAGCTTTGTTTTCACTGCATCCTCACTGCAAAATCAGGACAGAACTAGCTCAGATACCAGAGCCTGAGCTGGGCTTTCATTTTGTTTGAAGTCCTCCTAAACTTGGCCTTGGGTTTCTTGTATGAATGAGAACTGAGTAGAAGCCCAATTTAACAGTGCAGTGAAAATGTGTGATCCTTTCAAATGTTGCTTCTTTTTTTCTAACTAAATCTCCTCAAGATGTGAGAAGTATGCTGATTAATTTGTACTGTTTGGGAAGTAAAGCTGAGTGTAGGCCCTGGTGGTTACTAGTCATATTCCAGCAGAGTATTCTCTTCGGATTCATGAAATAGTATGACTAAGAAATTTTTCTGTGTTCTTGTGAATCCACACCCAGTTTGTGGTTGTTTATGACTCTGCAGTCTTTTTCATATTAGCTATCCCTGTATCCCTATAGTTATGTGCACTTAGGGTCTGTGTTTGCACCTATACTGGAAAATAAATAATCTGTGAGCACCCTCTGGAACAAGTTCAGGGGGCCAGGAGGAAAGGAAAGGGAGAAAGTCATTCCCTGCCCTGCCACCCTTACCAAAAAAACCCCAAAAAACAACCCAAACCCAGCCAAAACCAAAAAACACCAAAACCAAAAAACACCAGAACCAATCACATCTGAAAAAACACTGGAGTTTGATTCAGGATGGTACAGATTCATCTGTCAAAACTGGGTGAGGCTGTGCCACTGCAACACATTTCCTCTGTCATGGTTTCTTAAAAATACCTCAGCAGGCTTTGTGGCTATACACACTATCCACATCTTGTGAGAATTCCCAGCCTTCTCATTATTTATAGAGTCCAGGTCACCACAGCAGAAAGTCAGAGAGCAGCAACCAAAGAGTTTCATCTAAACTGATGGTAGATCAGTATCAGTCTAATCTTCACCCATGTTGGTTGCATTTTTACATGCTGTCCTGTGTTGCAGCTGTAGAGACACATATCCACTGAAGAAATGGAAGGTCTTTCTAATCTTTGAGATCTGTGATCACTGGGAGAGATGGGTTATCTTCCTCAGTAGGACACTCGTAATCTAGCTAAAATTCTAATTGTCATCTGTGAGATCACAATCCTACATTTGAGGTGGAAATGTAACATTTGAGAGACCTACAGATCTCATCGCTGAAATCTTGTTTCTTTTTCCAACTGTTTTGATGTTAGAAGCTGTAGCCTCTTTTATTTTCCTTACCTAGATTCTAGGAAAACCATAAACACACTCTACAACTAAAATGTAGGAAGTGACTGGCTTATTTTAAAACTAGTCCTTAGCAAAGATTCATACAATGGAACCCTTCAAAACAATTAGTTTGTTGAAATGAAAGCCAAAACAAAGAGTAATGTTGTGGGATATTAAATATTTAGATCATTTATCCAAATATCTCAGTTATTTCCCTTGTACCTTGTTTTTAACCGTGTAGTTATAACTAGGATCAGAAATGGAAGTGTGACAATATTCTAGAGGAATATATAGGATGACAAAAAAACCCTCTCAGATATTATTTCCTTTTTATATTCATCCCATCTTAAATCAGGCCAATAACTCTAAATTTCTTACATCACTAGTTCTGCACTTGGGAATACAGTTTGAGGTAAGCAATTTTGGGACAAATTGGCTATTCGGAATTGCTGGAATAGAAAGCAATGTTGCCTTTCCGCATCTACAGCTAGTAATATCAGGCTGGCATGCATACGCACATTGAAAACAGACTTGAACTGAAGAACTATGTCACATTGTACTGCATTATGCTTTGATAGAATCTGACACAACCTTAAATGCCGAGTTCTCACTTGGCATAAAATGCAATTTTTCCGAACAGGGTTGGTTTGGTTTTTTTTTTGTTTTTTTTTTTTTTTCTGCTTTACATTTGATAAGGAGATGTGGGGTTTTCTTTGCTTGAAGCATTGTGATATTGTTGTTTTAGTTATTATTATTTCAAATAACAGCAACAGCCGCAGAAAATTTTCAGTCTGGTCCCAGATAGATGCAGATTGTGTGTATGTTTACGTATACGTGCACTTTTTCTCCTTACCCAATACACAGTTCATCCTATGGAAAATGGCCATGAAAAACAATGAGGTAGATCTCATTAATCTTTTTACACACAATCTTGCAAAAGTTATACCCTTGCTCAAATGAAAACATAAATTTTGGTATAAGCTATTACTGCTACTTTTTGAAAGATGTAACAATAATAAATACAGTTATAAAATAATCTTCACAAAAACTATTGTGACTTTTCAGATTGTGTGAATGATCTTTAGAGACAAAGTCCATATACTGCATAGCGCTTGATTTGAATACCTTGTCATTTATTATTGTAGTATTGTTCTTGTAGAGTTTTAGATTTCACAATTAGTTAAATATAATATTTGCTGTCTTTATTAAACATTGCATTTTGCAATGTTTTATTTTGATACTTACAAGGCATGATGGCTGTTTTCCTGTTCTTCTCAGTAGGCAGCTTTATAAATTGGTTATTGACTTTGTAACTATATTAAGAGATGTAAGAATCGATATTTGTAGTCCTTGCATAGCTAAACACAATCTTTCAGTATGTTTAAAGAAGTTTTTAAAGAAGGCTTCCTTGTCATTTTAATACCACTTGATGTTCTAAGGCCAGGTTCCTTAATCCTATGGGACTGTCTGGAAAACAAATGAACTGTTAAAATATGAAGGTTAGCATATCTTAGCTGAGTAACCTTTGTAGTTCACCCTGGCAGGAAGAGCCATTAACCACTTTGTCCTTCTCCCACCAGTAAATGTAGACTTTCAAAAGATGCTGCAGACCACTTTGAGACTTAAGCTATAAATCTCATGTTTTCAATTTTCTCTTCAAGAGTTCAATTTTGAGTAGCCTGTGGGACACTGAAATCTTGCACGGCGTGTAACAATTGCCGTTCACAACATGTAATTGAGAAGCAAAGATCCCTGGTGTTTCAACTTACTAGGAAGTAGATCCATGGAGTACAGTAGTTTCCTGGACTATTCATTAAGTCAAGGATAGAGTTTTCTACTTCACTATGGATCAGCTAGACAGTTCATCATTCCTACAGATCCAAAAAACCCCACATCTGTCCACATCTCGTGGAGCAATATTTTTTTCACCCTATATATTGAAATAACACATGTCTTCTGCCAGCAGGAAGGCCTGTTGTTCGCCTGCAGTGATAAGTAGCTGCACTTGTTCAGAGAGAACGTGATGTTCACAGTTATAAAAGGCTGTCCAGTTTTCTTTTCTCCTACTCAGTGCATTGAGTTGACTAGCGGAATTCTGTTTTAACAAAAGGAATTGCAATACCTGCAATCTCCAACACAGTCATCCAAAACTGGGGCCTCCAGAGCAGAAAGTCGATATCGGTATTAGAAGAGTTTGCTTAGGAGATTGCACAACCTGGTTTGCAGCAGCAATTGTTTCAGTAAGTCTTGTCTCAACCTGTACATCTTGAAGTGATTGATTGTAAAAAGATGTTTGGGCAAGTGTGCAATAATGACCCCTTAGCAAATCTTGTCCACACCTGGCTGTTTCTATAACCTTTCTCCATAAGAGAAACCTGAAGAGTTTGAGGCAAATTAGCTTAACTATTTGTTTTAAGTATTAGTACAAACACAGTTTCACAACTTCTGTAAGTCAATGTAAATAAATCAATGTAAAGTTTATAGCAGAGCTGATGATGACAATGATAATCACTTTATTTTTTAATGAATGCTATTATGTAAAATGAGTTTAGTCTACACCTGGCATTTCAATCATCACACTTCAAACAACTTTTTTTCCTACAGTGCCTACATACTTGTTCATAAAGCAAATAGTTCAACAGCACCACACTTCTCTCTGAAAGAATAGTTTTCTGATTTGAGATACTGAGAATCCATCAATTAAAATTTTCCCTGTTACGCTACATGTGCATAAGTTTCTGCTTATATTTTCTCTGCCGAGGCCAGGTACTGGAGTCTCCCAGTACTTAATTTTAATATAATCAGGATAACTACCGTTGCCACTCGGTGCAAATTAAATTGCATCCAGACTGAAAATCCATTGGAATTTACATTTACATTACAATGTATATTAATGTATCATCCATTACTTCAGTGGATCTATATTGATTTCGCTATTTTATACCAGTGCAGGTTCAGTATTCCTGTTGCTTCCTTAGACTTTCAGAGATGTGCTGGGCCAGCCCACATGTATAGTGATGGATGATAATGAAGTGAAAGACTATTTTCCAAATATAAAGAAATCCATCACAATATTTTGTTTTAAAAAGGAGATAATCAAATGATAATAAACTGAATTAGTGTAGCAGATATTTTTTTCTGTGTCAAAGTTCTTATCAAAAATGCCCATCATCCTGGTAAAGATAAGACTTTTACAATACCAGTTGGAAGAAAAACCAGTTGTAAGCATGCTCCCAGTCTCATTAATTCTTCTTCAGATTCAATTCCTAGAGAAAATTCTTGTCTCTCTATAACTGAAAAACAAGTGTAAAAGGAGGAGCTGCAATAAAAGAAGTCATCCTACATGTGCTGGTATGGATTAATAAATTTGTTTTGACCTCAGCAATGCATAAATCCAGACATAAAGTTGGAAGGGAGTAGGGTGGTAAGCATAGAGTACTGCAGCTCTGGATTAGTTAAACAGGCTTGAATAAGGTTTTCCAAGAGCCAATGAAGGCCTTTGCTCTGCCTGGGACCTGGGGTATCACCAGGATCAACCTCTCCTGAAGGCTGGTGTCTGCTTAACATTTTCAAATACCGAGGAATTCATCATACCTGGCTACCAAGTGCAAAGTTGTGCTTATGATTTCCACTCAGTCTTTGGCCTCTCTCATGAATCTAAAAGGGAATGCAGTATTCACTAAGTTTACTAATAACTTGAGTAACTTGTGTTAGATATTGCACAAACATGTATTTAAAAAAAAAAAAAGAGAGAGAAAAGAGTTGTTAACTCACTTGTTTCCCAGTTTAGACGGAAGCGCCCAAACATCAGTCGTGAAATCATACTACTTACTTGGAAGATCATTTTCACAGTTGCTGGAGCCAAATCAGAAGCACAAAATTTAAAAGCCTCATAACCTACACTTTCCAGTTGCTTGGATAGATATTGATGTATAATTTTACATCTCTGTGTCTAGATAGATGTTGAAAACTGACCTCACTAATTTATATAAGTGGAAATATTGTATGTCTGTTCAGCTGCGTACTGTTAGTTAGTCTTTGTTAGCTGATATGAGGACATCATTCTGCTTTAGGGCTGTCATTATATTTGTTGGTTAAATAATATTATATACATATGTATTATATCTATATTGGTTACAAAATATTAAAGCTTTCTCAATAAAAATATATGTCTACAAATATCTATCTAGCAGTGCATAATGCATTTCCTATGAGAATATCCCTGGTACAAAAGTTTTTTCATATCTCTGACTACTGAAGTAGTACAGCCTGTGCTGTGCACACGGGTCAGGATAGATCATTATAATGTTTTCTTAAATCCTTCAAATTTCTGGGACATTTCTTGTTTGCATAATGCAGTCCAGCTTTGTTGAATGCATAGACATGTACAGGCTTAATACAATTTCACTGTCAATAGACTCCTAATTCATAAAGGCAGTTCTGATACTCTTTCAACACTAATGTTCAGTTTTCATCTAATGCACTTTTTTTTTTTAATTGGACTTTGTGCAAACATATGAAATATATCATTTTAGCTGCTCCTGCATGCCTGAATCTGAATTTTAAAAGAAAGAAAAAAAATGTAGGAAGTTTTATCCTGTTTAGCCACAGAATATTTTTTCCATCCTCGGGGAAAAAAAACAATTCTGGTTGAAAAAGATACTCTGTTATGTAGAGCATAATGTTTTCTCTGACTTCAATGGTTTTCACTGTTTTAGAAAGCACTGGCAATGGAAAACTTTAAACAGTGACAACTAAAATCACATCACATTGCTTTCATTAAAAGCAAAAAGCCCATAGAAAAGCACAGAGAGAAATATAGATTCAGCAGTCTTAATTTCTTTGAAAAGAAAGAGACTTCCAGGATATATTTTCTTTGGAAACAAATGTAAATATGTTTAATTAACATACTCAGAGATACTTAACAATGAGCAATTAGCTTGAAATTGAGAGAAGCAGCTGTCACTTTAATAGTTTGGATAAATGTAGGGACTCTGCATACATTCAACTTTCAGAAAGCATTAATATGACTTTATATTTGATATAACAACTGAAGAACTTTCTGAATCCATCCAGCTATGCTTAAACATTTTTAGCAACATTTCTAATTATGTTCTAAATTAGAGTCTTCAATATACAGACACATAACTGCAAGTACAGTGTTTAAGATGCCATGTTTGGAATATCATAGAATTCCACTCAATCCATTTGCATTGGTGATAACTCTGTCAGCAGATTCATCACTACTGATTTAATGCTTCATAAAAAGTAAATACTACCGTGAGATGATTTTGCAATTATTTGTGGAAAGGAATTTTTGATGGAATTCTTCACAGAAATGTTTTACTTCATAAAACTTCAAAGACGTATTTTCCACAAAGAAACTGAATCAGCATGTTTCTCTTAAGGCAAATGTAACCTGAAAACAAAATATACTTTTCTTTAACTTAGACAATTTGAGTCAAACACTAGACAACTCCTCCTGTTGGTGACTTGCATTTTTAAAGAAGTTTCTGTTCACATGCTCAGATTCTTGTTTGGCTCAAGTACATTGTCACTAAACACAGTATAACCATAAATCCGTGACTGCACGTGTGACTTTATTACTGAAACATTCATGTTAGCTGACATTTTCAATGAAAGCTGTGGGGTATCAGTGACCAAGTCCTTATCTAATCCACTGAAATCCATTTGAAAATCCTACCATTTACTGTTGAATTCTCCTAATGAATAATTTCTGAAAGTACCCATGTACTTCTCAAATGTTATATAATGTAGCTCTTTGAAATACACTTGTCTTTGTGATGAACAACAGGTGATTTCCGAGTGATATTTGTTAACTATTTAAATAAAACCAGTTTAATTTTTATTATAAAGTATAATTCTAACTTTTTACTACCCATGTCGCAGTTTAACGATGTATTTAACTAATTATCTTGTGACAAAACTATTAAAAAATTCTTGTAAGAAAAGTATGAATTATTAAAATGAATTATTATCTGTAAAATTACTGTACTTATATCTGGCAATATAATCTAGCGCAGCTTCTATTTTTCATTCTCCCTGAAATGCTTTACATATATTTTAAATTACATTTTAAATTATACATTAGTTCTGTGTTAAATATTCATAAACATACCCATTTAAAGCACAAACAAATGTTTTTCTAAGATTAGTTAAATTAAGATAGCCTGGCATATCTATATGCCTTCTGTTATTAACATTTTTGTTATGTTATTATTGCCTTTATCTATTATGGATGTAAGTGAGATTAAGGTGACATTTCTACAAATCTGTAGAAAGATCCTTCTGTTCCCAGGGAGCACAACTTGGCTTCTGTCTGAAAATATCTGGAGTATTAAACTCAGTTTCTGTTGCATAGCCATATACTGCCTGATCTTGCTGGAAAAATAAGTATTAGAGCAATTTACTACTATTCTGGCAACATCCATAGGATTTAAGGAGATGGTTCTCATTTATGTAATCTTGTAATCCAGCAAAACCTAACTTTAAAATGTTATTCTTCTCAGCATTTAATTCAGTTTTTATATGCCTAGGTCAAATTCCTTACTTATATTGGTTTAATCATACGGAAAAAAATCGAGTTGTCTGCAGTGTGTGCTGCTGCACAGACGTGGATGATGATGTATATGATTTACACTGACAAAATAGGGCTCCAAATCTACTTTATGAATTTATAATTACGCAGCACAGAAGGCCAAACACAATCACATGGATGGTTGCCTGCAGTTTCTTGGAGACAACCATTTGACATCATCCACATTGACTTTTTGAGCCATTCTTTTTTAACAAGATATATTCTCTTTTCTCTTTACCTTCTTAATTAGATCTGTAAAGTTACTTTTTTTTTTTGTTTGACTGAAATAGAGCGAGGGGACCCCACATTCAGCTAGTAACTAATTGAGTCTTAAAATTTTCTTGCTACCAAGAAACAAAAAGCAATTTTGAAAGCAGCTCGTAATCTGATTTTAGAAATCCCTAATCACGGTATTATTGTTGGGTGGTCAAAACCATACATTATTTGTCAGTATTTAACTGAACTGAGTAATTTCTATGGAGATCAGAATGATATGGAAGCAAAGCTACCAGGTTATTCACTCAGTTTGAACATAGCTAATTATAACATTTCTAAGAAATGTTGCCATATACTTGCTTAGTTCTCAAGTGTAACACCCCTTTTTGTATTTAAGAATCTCGTGTTTAAATTTTATTTCACTGTTTGCAATAGAATTGCAGATTGGCAGGGGCACTAGAAACTTATGTTTTTAGCATCAGTCTGTATATTGATCTGATAACTCTGTATTCTTACATTTTACTCTTCAGTTCACTTCATATTTGTGCGATGTCTTGTAAAGCAAAGTATATATATACTTGCAAACTGAAAAAAAAGATAGAAAAACATTCTCCAGAGGTGATAAAAGGGTATATCTACACCCTATTAATTTTTTTAAATTTTTTTCTCTTGGTCTTTTAACATAGTCAGAACACCATAATTTATGAAAATGTGAATATGTGTATTTTTTTTTTTGCTGGAGAATTGAATCTTCATGTTACTTGAGACCTAAACTTTACCTGAGGGTTTGGGTTTGCCTTGACAGAAACTCTTCACAACATATTGATGAGTGTGGTGAGTTGTTCATACTAGTGAAGGAATTTTTGTCAACATTTTGATATATATATTAATATATATATATATACACACACATACACTAACTTATTGCCTGCGGTAACCACTGTTTTCAGTGAGATCTCTTGAGTAATGACATTTAAGCTTAGCCCTGAAGTCAAATGATTCCATGAAAGGTCTTGGACATCTTGTCATCAACACTTTTAAAATATTAATTTACAGAACTACTCATCTGATCAATGAGTACGTTGGAAAAGATTACCAGCATTCAACAGTGGAAAGATCATCAAAATCTAATTTCTCTTTTATTGATCATCTCTCTACTTATTGCAGTGCTCTAACTATCGACCCCATTTAGTTTTGGAGACCTTTGTGTTCCTCACTTAGAACTAGAAAGTTCCATTTTGGAAGCAGTCACAATAAAGGAGTGTTCATCTTCTCACTTACCAATAAAGGTGCCTGCTCTTGAAAATCTTATAATTTATAAAAAAAACTGGGAGAGCAATTCTTCTTATATATCCATTACTGTTTGATGTTCTCCGAAGGACAACAGGTACTCAGTCCACTGTACACATATTTTGCTGAAGTATTTTAAATTTTCATACACAAACAGATCTCTTCCATTACTTTTTCCTAACTCATTTTTATGTTGCTGTGAGCTCTGACTTGTGTCTTTTCTTGCTCTTGAGTCTTTAACTTTATTTTGGGCCTTTGGGAATGTGGAAAATAGAGAAGGGAATAAGGCTTGTCTACTAATTGGAAAATTATCTCAAGGACCATTGATCATCTCTGAAAAAAAAGCACAGCATGTTAAAAAGTAACATGAGAGTAAAATATTTAAAATACTGAAGGGATTTAGACTTTGTTATTTGCTGTGGTTAAAAGCTAGTTGGAATGGAAATACAGTCAGTATGAAAAGTGATGATATAAAATGAAAGTTTAAAATTATACATAAGGAGCCTTAAGCAAGCAAGAGAAAAATTTGAAAATTTGGTGTTGTCAGAACGACAGAGATAGAAATAAAATCTAACATTTCGTATCACTATCCTGTGGACAACATTTGACTGGTAGTGAAGATGAAATTGATTTAGATTATACCTAGCTATAATAGCTACTAATTTCTGTAACACAACTATCTGTATTTTTACTTTACTTTTCCCTTGGAGATTTCAGAACACTTTAGAAGATGTACAACACTCTTTAAATATATGGTGCTCATTTGATCAGCCATCTGCCTGGTTTAATCATTTGGAAAGCCAAGATGTGTCTTCTGCATTTGTATAATTTTGGGTTCCCTCTTCAAGACAGAGGTGAAAACAGCAACATGCTTGTGCATGGCAACCGTCAGTCAGTTTAAGCTGTCCATGTTAGTGCTGCATCCGAAAAATTATTATTAGCCACTTCTGTAATTTATAGAGGCAAGAGAACTTGAGAATCTTAATCACAGTCCCCTTCCTTTCTTAGCTAAACCACATTTGTGGCTCAACAAATTCTCCCACACCATGTTGCCCCAACCCCATGGAGTTCTCCAAGCTGCAGTAACTCTGGGGCATACTTAGTTAAGCTTGTATGTTTCTTATTATAGAAATATTTTCTAGAGGATACAAATTCATTGAAACAGAGCCATTTCCAGTTTGCAAAGTATACAGATTTTGCCAGTGAAGGCATCTTTAAGAAATGCATTAAAAATATTGAAGAGAGACATTTTATGATGTCTCAGCTTAGTTCCAAGAGCTAGGATTTAAAAACTATTCAGTTAATGGCCTTCAGCTTTAATATGTTTTTTAAACCACAAAGTGTTATTATATAGAAAACCTCCAAAATGCATAATCTTTTCTTCAAAAGTTATTTCATCAACAATTTTACATGAAAATGGACATGGAAAATATTTGAGAAGGTTATATTCCATTAGTTGGGTTTTCATTTTTGTTTATTTATTTATCTTACCTCCTTATCAACTTCACATAATAATCAGAAAAAAAATTACAGTTGAGGAGAGATGAACTGTAGAAAATTTTATCATATGGGTCATAATCTTGGGAAACAACTGTCCAGAAAGTAACGAAGTGGAAATATTCTACAGTAAGGAGCACTATTATTAAATAACTATAGGATGAGTTTTATTTTGTTCTGTCTATCCTCTCTTTCATGAACAAATGCCTCATTAGGGCCAGCAACTACTAGGAGCTTGATTTTAGAAGATAGTTAGACAAATATGAGACAATATGAGAACAACAGAGAAGTTAAATCCTGCTTCTCTGTTATGATCCAAATCTAACACTGTAATACATTTTGTATACTGTTATCTCTCCAGTGTGAGATATGAGAGAATGAATCAGAAAAAAAAGAAGACAACATCTCAAGCTATTCACTGATTCATTACAAATTCAGATGCTCCACTACTTGAGACTCTTGTCCTCTGCGACAAAGACTAAGGCCCTATATCAGTACAGTCTCCCTTTACATGGGTGAGTTACGTACCTCAGTAGACTGAAAACAACCAGCACACTGCCAAATAATGCTATTTAAAGTCAGAAACAAACTAAGGAGCTGCACTGTGCTAGTTATCAGGAAAAAATGCCAATGCTATAGTACCAGTCCTGAGGTAACTAACGGTTTCAGGTATCTGCAAGACAGGACTTTGAACCTTTTTATTTTTAAAAAGGTAATAATCTAATTCCGAAATCAGAGAAGGCGTCTCAATTTTTCTCTTGACATAACTTCATTCCACCTAACTTAATAGGTAGAACATTTTTTTGTTCAAGATGTAAGAGATCTGAACTCAACCTCCTTCCTTGGCTGATGACCATTCAACATACTATCCTTGACTTCCAATGGAGATTTTTGATATTGTGTTGAGGACCCTTGCCTCTTCTCTCACTGGATAAAACATTCAAGTGATTAAAGAGTGGATACAAGTTAAAGTAAGGCTAACAAATGGTAACCTGAAAACTACAGCAATGCCCTAGCTAAGGAAATTCTGGATGTCTGGAACCTGAAGTCCACACATTTAGGCAGTTGTCTGCATATCAACTTTGAGTATTTCAAACTAAACTTCTAACTATTGTTTTAGCTGTTATCTTATTGCAGAACTTTATTACAGCTAATAAGAACTACGTGTCATCTGTCCTGTAGCACTAAATTTGGCTTTCTCAGAGACTGCTGTAACCCTGCCTTACTTTTCACATCAATTTCTATTTTAAATTCTGAACAGAAGTCCAGTGATTTAAAAGTGTGCAAGAATGTTAATGTGTTGTTAAGTTGTTCTAATAAGTTATTCTTAGAGCCTTAAAAATCTACATTTGCAGTGAAAATGAGTCTGGGAGAGGCAGATCCTCCTTATCTGCTAACTGATTCAGATTGGAGATTCCATGACTCAGAAATTCAATTTTAATTCATTCTTTGAAGACTTTTCGACTTTCACAGGTTTGTTCTGGAAAAGAAAGTTTGCTTTTGCTGACAAATGAGAAAAAACAACAATGGGTAAATGTATTAAATAAAACAATGTCTGGACACTAAATTTTTCTTTGGTCTGGATCCCTGTTAGCCAATGTCAGTCCCTGGGAGACTTGCTGCCAGTAGCTGGTTATATTTGTTTATTTATACATCACTAATGTTTTTACTTCTCAAATCACTGAAACCCATGTGCAGTTTAGAGTTTCTTCTGGGTTCTCTATCTTGGATCTTAATGAGAATGATTAGATTAAGAATGAGAGCTAAATGCCCACACAAAACAACCCACAACCTCTTTGAATTCCTTCCATGAGCTCCTCAGGCTGGCAGGGCTGCCTGGAGCACAGAAGCTGGCTCCACTGCCTGCCCAGCCCAGGTGACAAGGTGTGGACAGGGAATTAATACTGTCTTTGGCTCAATTCCTCCACTTGCTGGCCAATGTAACTCAGCTGGCGTGGAGGTGGGGATAGTAATTTATTTCTGGAAAGAGCATAAGCAAATGGAAAGGCTGTGGGAGCAAGGAGGAAACAAGGGAGTAACTATGACTCAGAGGGATGTCTGTGAGTCACAGGGTTTCCTGGGGCTACCCAGGACTTACACGCAGACTCCTACTTGGAGTGAAGGTAAAGGCATAATCTGGTTCAACAGCAAAGTGAGCACTGAGCACTTGAGCTTAATAGTATGGGTTTGCAAAGAGGGAATTCGTAAAGATGTTTGCGGTTTTGTGTGCTTTTGACTCGAGTTGAGGGCATCTGAAGTAACTCTGATGAAGTCATTAGCAAATCTGAGATCATGATTCTGCTTCATTCCTTCCATTGTGTTCATTTCGAATGTCACTATGAGCAGTAAAACTACGACTGTACACATCACCATAGAAACAGAAAGATGTGGTTTCTTACTCTAGAATGTTTATAGCCTCACTGATAGGCATCTGCCAGCTGAAACTGAGTTTTTAACGCCCATTTACTGACAGTGCAGCTGGGTGTTTCCTAGGAGCAGGAACACTTTTTTCTACAGCTTCACTCTAGTGGAGACTTTCAAGTGTCCCTGTATTTCAGGGTATGCTAAAATTCATGTTCAAATGTTCTAACAGAGCTAAAATGTTAACATCTCTGTGAATGTATCTACACAGGAAATATGCTTTGCTCCCACAGTTATCCCTGATAAGTCCTGCCAGCTCCATATTAATCCATTCCTCCTTAGGATGGCAATTATACCGAACTAGCATTCTTTATAAGGATGTTCGTATGAATCAGAGTCTACACCTGAAAAAGACCAGTGGCAACCTCTTTTTTTGCCTTGCTGAATAGCTGCCTTTGTGAAAGAAGCAAAATATGGAACAGCTTGTGCCTTCCAGTTCCACTGCCTTGTTCTCATAATCTGAAAAACAGCTCATTCTTTTTGTAACACCTGGTTTGCTGCTTTTACATCAAGACAGAGGAAAGGCACTCCAGCCTTTGCTCTCTTTCGCTATAATCACAGTTTGAGCAGCACAAATAAGAACTGGGTCTAGAAGACTTTCAAGCACTAAAACGTCAATTATTTGTTGGAAGAGTCTTTATAGAAGCCCCTAAACCATCAGTAGCATTTCTAGTAAAATAGGAGGAACATGTATCCTTGAACTGGTTCAGTCCAACATTAGGCAATAATTTGGTGCTCTTGAAATTCAGTGAGAACTTTGCCAGCACCAAGTGAGGCACTGGTTCCAGGTGCACATTTTAAAAACCCTTGGTATGAGAGAAAGGCGAAATAGTTGGTAGCTTAATTTTCCTGTGAACGCATATTCTTCTGATAAAGTAAGATGAAGATAACAGTGTGTGTATTTGCGTTTATACATAGATTGATGTAGTGTGTATATGAGTACATTTCTTTAATGTGTCTCTTTATACATATATACATAGATACACATGTATACATACACACACCTATTTCCACACTTTTGGTTTATAAGATTTCATTCTTGTTTAAATATAGACTTTTCTATATTTATAAAATAAAAGCCCTTGCAGTAATTGTTCCTGTGCTGTGGGTTAGCACTGTACCATATTTGCTCTGTTATAATCCTGCACAGAAGCTGCATGGAGTTTTTCATTCAGTAATCAGTGCACAATAGGTATTCAATGTCTAGCTACCCTTTCTATCTAGTTTTTTCTAAATTTATATTTTTGTCATTTGCATGTTTGTATTTAACTAAAAAAAAGAAAAAACTAGTGTGGTAAAATTCTTATTCACACATAGAACAGAAATCCAATATCAGTTATTTCTTTATGTACATTATTTAAAGTATATATGTTTCCTATATCTTCAAGTGTCATAGCAAGAAGTTACATTTCTATAAGGAAATTTTCCATTAAATCACAATTCTGTTCCCCAGAACTGAGGTTTCAGCCAGCTTCACTGTTTGTGTGGCCATACTCCTCCAAGGGAGAAAATTCCTCTTTTGGGGAAACAGAAAGGATAATACATGCATTCATAGTCTAAAGTCTGTCTAGTATGCTTCAAGTTTAACATTCGACTTCCTTAAGAAAGTAGAAAGACACTTCTGTTTGTGGTATAAATACACATGAAAAAGTTTCCAAAAGAGAAGGCTTTCCACCCTGCCTGAAACAGATGTAATCCCACACGTTTAGGAACAGTTTCTGCAACTTTTTTGTATTGTGATTTAGTAGGACAAAATTGCCACATTTCTATTTTTCATTTACACTAACGCAAAGATAAATTTTCACTGACCTTCCAGGTGTAAAAGGAAAGAAAACTACAACTACACTTTTATTTCTTCCTTTTGATGTAAGAAAGAAGCTGACCGACACTGACACTAATGGGAGAAAAAGCATCATCAGTTACTCCTTAGCAAACCTTCACATAATCTTTTCGTCTCGTCCCCATGTTATGCTGTAGTCAGATATCAGCTGCAGTCAGTTTGCAGGAGTCAGAGTGTCCCAGTAGCATGGGCTACACATGCCAGTGCTGCAAACTATTAAAACTTTTGAAAAACCTTTGTTTCAAGGAATTTTAATTGTGGCTCACAAGGTCATTCATGTTGAGACTTTATATCATGGGCCAAACTTCAGATCTTTGTGAATGAGGCAGGAGGTTAGTATGCGTAACTTTATCCCTGCTATAGGGTTCATATGCTGCCGATTATAAGCTTGTAAACAAATCCTTCATATCTCTCCTGTCTGAAACAGCTTTATAAGGAGTTTATTTTTTAGAAAAATAAGAACAGGTGACAATGACAAATTGTCCTGAAGTATGTGTAAGAAAGCAAAACCCCCAATGTCTGATGAAAAATAGACTATAATCAGAAATGGATCTCTTTAGACTATGCTGAGTGTACTTAGGTCATGTCATGGTTTTGCTATCAAGGAACAGTAGTGCTTGGCTTCAGTGGGACATAGGATGATTTCCCTTTTCTTTTTTTCTCAGCATCTGGTTTCCCCTCTTTTTCTTCTTTCTCCATGTGGACATATTTTTTATAATCTAGACTTGAATTGAAAACACTGAATCAAACTCTTTGCTCACCAGTTTATAAACTCCTCAGTGTATTTGGCAATTTGAACGAGCGAAATGTTTATGAATGCTACCGTCTCTCAAGGGACTTAGACAAGGTATATAAAATTTTAATCCAGGTTCTCCTTTGGATATTATTAATTTGCATGCAGTAGAAATCATAGGGATGTTTCTGCTATTTATTGTACTCTCTATATTTTACAGACATCCATGTGTAAGGTCTGTTTGGCCAGTGTGACAACACTGCATTTGTGTTGTATGGTGCTTTTTCACGTGAAAAGCATAGTTCTTTCGTTCTTTTTTTTTTTTTTTTTT
>WKFP01015175.1:4304371-4326288 GCA_011057875.1 Pterocles orientalis
CATGACAAATGGCTCAGCAATACTTTTACACCATTATTTCAGTGAATTGATTTTCAACAGCAATTAATGACCAATTTGTTTGATAATGTTCTCAAGAGACGAGTTAGAATCTGCTTCAGTAATGGACAAGACTTTAATGCACTTGTGATCATAAGTCATAGCTGTTGCTTTTTAAATACTACAGATAATTTTTTAGATTTACACCATATGCAATGCCACTATTATGAGAAGTCTGTGCCTTGTGTATTTCATATAAACTAAAAAAAAGCAGAAAAAACCCCACTTATTCAAAAAGAAATGTGCCATTGTCTGCATGCTGGAGAAAATAACTTTCCATGTTAAAAAATATTGTTTTAAAAAATGTTATTTAAAGACAAATTTAAAAATTTGGAAAATAAAGCATGCCAAAAGTGTTTATGAAATACACAGAAGAAAAAATATTTTAAAATATGGTGAAGTAAGGCTTGTAGTTGGTCACATCTAACTTTACTTAAAGTAGAGTCCAGTTAGCTCAGACTTTCTCTATAGTTTGTGGAAAGAAAGAGACACTTCCAAAGGTAATTCATGTGATAGGTGGGCTGAATTTCCATCTCCATTAGTCTATTCTTTATGGTTAAGTATACAGAGATGCAGGATCCCTCTGTACCTGTTTAGACTGGACATCTAATTTTCAGACAGCTAACACTGAGGGACGTGAGCGTCTATTAACTCACCATCTGATGATATCAGCATAAGTTTATTACTAGAAAATGTACAAGAACAGAGAAGAAACTAGGAAGGGTGAAAATGCCACTACGGCAAATCAATGATTTAATCCCGTTATGGATTGTGCAGACATGTGCGTGAACCCTACGTTAAAACGTAGTAGAACAGATAATAGACCTATATTGGAGTTATATTTAAAATTCTCAAAAGACATAAAAAGGACAGGAGAAAAATTCGAAAAGTATGAAGACAAGTGCCTAAGGGAACAAAAGATGCACTTCAGTATTATGGGCAAGAATATTTATTTTTTTCAATTTGGCGTATCTATCCTGAGCAGCTAGAATAGCAATATTTAGCCTTCTGTATATCAACCCATGGTAAGAGCTTTCTTACCTGAAGATATGTCTGGGCCAGTCCGTGCAGCCAACTGCAGGAAGAGACAGTCTGACTGGAACCATCTTGAACACTCCCGAGCAATAGTGCCGCATGGTTTGAAGGGTCAGATTTCTCTAACTGTTCATTCTCCAGCTCTCTGAGGGGAAGAAATGAACAGTTTCTCAAGGCAATTGAGGTCTCCTTGTTGACTTCTTGTCCCTCCTCAAGCAGTATGGGAGACTGATGCATGTCCCAAAATTTGTAAATCAGGGATGAGGCTGAGTTGCTGTACTCCTTGCCTTGACATAGTATGGAATATTGGTTGAAAGACCATAGACATGCAAAAACTGGGTTTATGTTTTCAGTAGTGAACATTCAAAATTTCATTACAGTTGGTTTTGAACTGAAAAATAATGGCCTAAATATGTGAAAGGAATTATTAAATCACATTAAATCTCTACACAGTTAAATGCAGTTAATGCAGTTCAAATTTTGGTTTTTGTTTTTTTTTTAAATAGTAGAACCTGAATTATTCTCAAATACAAGCTAATTAGAGATATGAGGATTAAGTTATTAAGGAAAATTAAAGGAAAGACCTGTGCTCATATGTATTTTAAACCTCCCTTGGTACCGTGAAAAGTGATGACATTTTTGTACTGTTTTAATCAAATTCACTTTTGCACACTGTTTAATTTTAATTAATATTTTATATGCATAATTAAACATGCATAGTATTTCATCCCTTTAGAAAGGAGTCAAAATGTTTAATTCCTTTGAGAAATATCTCAACTATTAAAGATCTCTTTGCAGTCCAATAGGTAGCTTGTTCTGAAGATAGAATGTCAAGCATGTTATGTATCTTACAGGAGTTTTTTGCAATATCCACTTTAACTAGAAAACAGTTGCAAGGTATATAGTGTAATTGCTTTTGTCATTTTAGTGCCTACAAGCCAAAGAAAGTAAATATTTTTAAGAATGTTTCTTTGCTATGTCTGTATTTAATTAAATTTAAGGATACGATTTTCTCCATCATCATGTGCTTCTGATTACAGTGATACCTGCATTAGACTGTATTTTGGAGGATTTAAGTCTTAAATATTCACTATCTGTTAATAAAAGAGATTATCTGACTGCATTTTGGAACAGGTACAGACTAACTAGAACCAATTGGTATTTCTCATAAAGGAACTCTTCAACATAGGAGTTCCATAGTCAGAAACGTATTTTCTGGCTGACTGCAGTTTCATTGAATCATTACTTAATTCATCAAAGATGTTGATTTTATCTTTTAATAACTGGAATAGTTGAGACAGAAAAAAAAATTGATTTGATGATATGGCAGTTTTAGCACAAAGCAGCCGTTTCAAACCTATGATGTTGCCTGAAAGGGCAGAAATTGCCTGAAGGCTATGGAGAAAGCATTACGGTATTTCAGTGACATATTTCCTTTCTGCTACTTCAGCACGGTTTACAGCTGGTTGCTTCTGTTTGGGCTTGCAGAGTTTTCTAAGGATTATGGGATTATTTATGTTGACTAAAATAAAATAAAGTGAAACTTGAGATTTCTGTACAAACTTTGTACTGCTAAAATTATATGGATGTATTCTTATGAGTATCTCTAAACCAGCAATTAGTGAACTCCACTGCCTCAGTGATACCAGTTTTGAGATGAATAGAATGTTATAAAAAGACTGTGTGAAGCAGCCACAAAACAAACTTTCTCTCTGAAGTAAATGTGTTCTGACAGGAAGAACAAGAATATATCAATTCAAATTGTGATGAGGAACTTACAGAGACAATTTGTAATTACTAATCTCCTGGTCAGCCCTACAAAATTTATAAGTCCACTGAAAAAGTTCTTTTCAGATGTTACTAGAAGGCAAGATATAATTTACAAATTTACCGGAAGAAACTCTTTTGTGACTTTAAAGTAATGAGCTGTTTGGTGCAAAATGGTTGGTTCACAGGAGTAAGCTCTTGTAGGGTAAAATGACGTTGGCCATAAATCCACCAGGAAATCTCATAATACCATAAACACAGATTTACTCTGATTGAAAAAGAACAAAATCAATTTATTTTAGACTGAGCCAGTTCAATAAAAGGAAAGTTTGGAACTCATACTTTAACATTTCTTGTACAATAATTGTAAACATTCTACATAAAGAGGCTGTAACATCTTAGATAAAAGTGGTGTTGGGTTTTTTGTTTGTTTGTCTTAAGATTCTATGTCCATTAATTTTTTTTTTGCAGGGCAGGTTTCATTTTTTTAAAAGATGCAGAGACATATAGGTTGCATCAGTATAGAATACAGAGTTTCATCTGGACTTTTCTAATAGACTATTTTAGATGGTTTAACCAGACTAGCTGAAAGAAAAGTCTTGTGAAATGCTCCAGTTGGTTCAGAAGTGATGGTTCTCATTCTGAATTATGTGAGAATATTTTCATAGGTTTCCTAATCTCTCGAGCCTTGGCAAATTGTGATCCAAGATCATAAAGCTGCATGAATTTGTGTGATTTGTTCCTCATTGATATTAGGTTTACAACAAGTGATGGGGAAACTGGAGTTTTAACCAGTTATTTTCCATAATCAGACAAACTTCTGACAGTTTTGGTAACATCCCCTTTGCTGTCTATGGACCAGCTATGGGCAGACCTCAAGACACTATGTGATTTCAGCAGGAACTGTGGCTGTCAGATCAATTGGACTATTCTGTGTGATGGTCTTAGCTTTGGCCTCAGTCACTTCTTTCACCTCGAGTAACTGCTGAACCAAGAGAACGTTATTTTGTTTACTCTGATGAGATTTGAAACGCTGAAGGTGATCTGAAAAGACAGCAACAAATGGACTGTTAAAATTACACCACAAAATTATCAGACATGTTAGTTACTTTCACTAATGTATTGTTAATCTGAACAGTGTGTCACAGGAATTTTGAAATACACTCCATAGAAGTGTATCTACAACACACAATATATAACCTTTCAAGTACTTCCTTTGAAGGCTATCCTCTAATTAAGAGAGATGAGAAATACTGAACAAAAAAGCTTTCAGCCCAGATTTTGCCAGGAGGATTGTCCTTTTTGCTACTGTTTTCTTGAATAAAAAACTTCAAACAAAACTGAGGACTGAAAGCATGAATATTAAATTTTGCCTCCTAAAGCTTTGGTGCTAGTTCCAGCACATTGATTTTTTTTTTTTTTTTAATCTCCTTGTTTTCAGATCTTTTGATCTACTGACAACCTGTTAAACTTAAGCTAACTCCCAGGAAAACATGAAAGTAAAACATTATTCTTAGACAGATTGTGCCAAATATTTTAACTGAAAGAAATATGGAATTTTTGCTTTAAATACTGCACAGGGGGTAGTACTGCAAATCAGCTATGCTGAATAGGTGATAAAGGACATTCAGGTAAAACTTGAAGTTTAATCTAATGTATGATGGCATGCTTTTGTTTACCTATCACAGAATTATACTGGAAATGTTTCAGATGCTTTATGCCTTTTTTGTATGTTGGCTTGTTAATAATATAAGTAATCTGAGAGGGCTAGAGAGAAAAACCAATGTGCTAACAGACAGCTCCCAGGAGAAAAAATGCCAAAAACATAGTCTGTGTACCAAGACGACAATGGTGCTATAAACGGGTTGTGAGCAGATTCTGAAATCCAAAGATATTAAAGACAGATGGATCAACACTGTTAGATAAAGAGTCTTTAAAAGTCAGTTTTTAACTTTGGAACTGCAAGTGAATAGGATGGATGGGGTAATGAAATCTATCATATCAGTAATGTGCTTATAAATAGGACTACCTAATTCTTGTGCCAATAGTAATACCTGAGCTTATCATATGGGCACCCTCTATAACCAGTGAAGCACTTCTAGAGTGTGGTTCGTCTCAGCAATGTTGGACTGGATGAGGATGACTTGAACACCTATGTTCCTAGAATGACTCCTCTGTTGTAGATAGATTACACAGCTAGAACATGTCTATGCATCAGTCTTCTGAAGTTGGATGTCCTAACTTTAACAACAGATTCTGTAAGCTGTTAGGCATATATATATCTGCATCTTTAGGGAAAAAAAAATGTTTCTAAGATTTTTTCTAGGCTGTGATTTATAAATAATCCAGGTTGGATGATACTTTGGGCAACCTGATCTGGTGGAAGGTGCCCTTGCCTATGGCAGGGGGGTTGGAACTCAATGATCTTTAAGGTCTTTTACAACCCTAACTATTCTATGAGTCTGTGCAAGGACAATGTCATTAACCTGGCCTCTAAATGTGATCCTGAGATATTATTTGAGATGTGCTATGAATTAGAGTATTTTATAAATGCAAAAGTGAAAGCAGAGCCCAGTCTTATGACTTCTTTGGCTATGCAAGTATTGCCAAATGCCTGTTGCACTGGAAGCCTTAGCAGCACCCCTAGCAGTTTTTAACATACTTAACTGAAAACAATTGAAACTGCAATTGAATTGCAATTGCTACGAAAACTTGAGTTACCACTGTAATTTCTGATGGCAATTTCCTTGGCACTTAGTGAGGTTTTGAAAAGTACTTTAGTTGCAATTAATAGAAATAATGGTTTATCTGTAATTTCCTCTGGCCTAAAACCAAAATAGTCTTAACTCTGATTGACATATATTCTAATAACATTCTAATGAATGTTAAGTGCTACTTTTTCCTTTCTTTTTATTTTTAAATGATGTAAATAGGGTTGAATATCTTTATTAGTACAAGATATTAAGCATGCAATTATTTGGTTAGCAAGTAAACAGTAATTGGCAAACTATGTAGACAATCTGGAGCTCAGATATTTGGACATTCCTGGTGATCCCAGATTCTGCAGTAAAGACTGAATGGCATAGGGACTGAACTATTCTTGCAGATGAGTGGGTGGTTCTCTGCAGTTTAGAGCTAAGACAAATAACTAGCAAAGTCTGGAAAATATTTATTGCCACTACCTACTACACATACTGCCACCATACACAATGTACTGGAATTGTAAGTGAAAATAACTTTCCTGGCTCAAAGACTGTCAAAGTAGCACATTCTCCACCAATAATTCAAGATGTTTGTAGACCAAACAACATGGAAACAACATCTCGTATAACATCATAACCACATCTGTGTCACTACATTCGTTGCAGGAGACAGAGAATATGTTCATCTTATCTAAATTCAGGAGCATGTAATGCTTAAATTAACATTATAGTCTTAACAAGCTGCTCATGCAGTCAGTGGGAAAGGATGGGCCTTTCCAGATGGCAATGCTGATCCTAAGTAGGCTAACTTACTCTTTTGAGGGGCACATTTCTCCCCCGTAACTATTAGGGAACTTAGTTACTGAGTATGTAGCATGGGTGCCTCTGACAAGTTCTTACTTGGGGTGGAATGACTCTGAATCCACATGACTCAAAAAAATATTGAGGAAGGTGCAAAGGAAATTACAAATCATCCAGGATCTGGAGGACTGAATTGCTCTCCTATATTCAAGCTATTGAAGAAAAGTGGTCATAAAAAAATCACTTTTTTTTCCCTTTGAGTTTCCTCTGAAATTCCATCCAATACTAGTGCTGTGTATGACAACCTTCAGAGGGTTAAAACATGCCATGTTTAATGTGAAGCACTTTATTTGTCCTAGTAACTGATTGTTGAGTTTTATCATCAAACAACTTGTCTGTTATAGGAGATCATATGTGAAATAATGCAGTTTCTAATCTATAGGAAAAAACCAATTCAGTCAACATCAAACTATCTTCATAAGTTTTTCTTCTGATGAAAAAGAAATCACAGTAGACATAGCAATGCAAACAACTCTGTTCCAGTGGTTTCTTCTCACCTTTTAGAATGAGATCCCGTTTGTCTGAACCATACATATATTGGCCTTTAGGAACCTATAACTCATCTGAATTCCAAACAATAAATCATTAACTAGTGTATTCAGTTTATCAAGAAATGTCTTCGGATCCTATACCTCATACCCTGAAAGGTGTGTGCAATCTTTGGATTAAAGTAGTAAAAACTCCTGGGAAACAGGAACCAGAACCTTAGAGCAATCCCTCCAAAACAATGAACTAGCTGTTAGGCTGGGTTCAAATACGTTTGCTCATTTGGGTGCACAAGCCTTCTCCGTCTTCACTGATGTACCTTCTTAAGGCAACTGAATTGCACCCTGCCTCATAAGAGAAGTTCACACCGATTTCACTGAAGTCTCCTAATGAATGTTTGATGACGGATAGGATGTCTTAATCAAAATAAGGAAAGTTAAGAGCTGAATTTTAGGTATGTGTGCTCATTTCATATATATATATATATAAAGCATTTCCAAAATTATAGAATAGTTTTGATGAAGACCACTGCTGAATGTTCCAAATTTCACACACTAGAGCATCTGATTAGCTGCTACAGTTACTGATGTTAAAGGACTTTGTGGTCTCCATTTTAAAGCACAAGTATATATATATATATGTATTTACACCCTTGAGCTATACCATCAAAGGCATCTTTGTAAGCTACAATTTTTAGTAAAAATAAATTAAAATTGTTCTGAATGCTACTGAAATAACAAACTGGGGCAATCCATCTGGAATTCATTTTACTTCATATTATGGGCTTTGTGTCACTGCTGTCCAATTTGACATCGAAAAGCACAAAAAATAACATTGACATAAGGATAAAATTATGTTTATACGTGCAGAAGTGGATTTTTTTTTTCTGTTACTTTCAGAGTAGTATCCTTAGAATTGGCACCCTCAACTGGCTTTTGGAAAAAAAATATCTGTAACAGGCATGTTAATATGCAGCAGTGAAAGCCTATGGAGTGAAAAAGCTGTCAGTTCGGCTACTGTTCTTACTCAAGTACTTCCGTCATACCCAATGGGAGGTTGGGAGCCTGGAACTTGGAGACACGCTTTCCCAGACATGCTTTGAGCAAGAAGGTAGAACATATGTCTGCTGGCTCCATCAATGCTTTTTTTTCTTAAGGTCTATTAAATCATGCCCATTACAGTCAGTAGGGGCTTTTTTCTTTAATATACCTGGTCTGTCTCTGTCAAAGCAGAACAAAAGCTGTTGTTTCTTTTTTATTTCCTGATGCCACATTCGATACACTTATATAATACTAATTTTTTAAAATAGCTAGGAAGCTTAGCCTTCACACTGGCTACAGATGTAAGATCTCTAGGTGTCTGAAAGAAAGAAGATAAAGGAGAAGGCTATGAGATCACCGTTAGGTAAGGATTGGGCAGAACTTAGAGATGGTCTAAGTACAACTTAAAGCCAAATAAAAATTTGCTTTCAAAAAAGGTAGTAATATCAAATATAGGAATAAAAGACTATTAATAGAAATAGATTTATACAAGGGAAGTGTCTCTGTTTTATTTAGAAGAAAAAAAAATAAGGAGTTTGATAACCTCAAGTCAGAAAACACAATATTCTTCAACCCAAACTATAGGCTTATCCAGCTGTCCAAAAGTATGGCTCCCAGTTCATTCAAGAGAGAAAACAGGTACCTCATTTTGTTCCGAATATGTCTGTGTATATATATATATATATAGATACATACGTATTAAACGATTTACTCCTCACATATGGTTGTGTCTTTCTACTTATAATTTGGAACCTGAAAGTCTACTTTACACTAGATGCCTACATTCTGTTTTTCTAAATTTAGGTGGCATATCTTTTCAACTTAAAGCAAGAAAACAGTCCTTAAAACATGGAATTAAATCAACAGCAAGATGACACTGAAGACAGCTTCATCAAAGATAAATGCACTTACTTGTACTAATTTATTGTTATTTGATATATGATTCATTTCTTCAGACAGATGAAATGTAGTAGAGCAAATGTGTCTAGACTTCAATAAAATATTTAACATAGTGCTATGAGATGCTATTAGTCAGCTAAAGGGCTAGGGTTGGACAGGTATTAACACACTCCTTGTAAAATAAAGAATGCAAGGAGAGTAACTGGACTTGAAGAAGCACTTTTTTTGGTATTCCAGAAGGGGAATGCATCTTATTTAATAGACTCATTTATGGGCTTGGCATAAAAACAAGCTGTGTGCTAATGAAATTAAGAGATAATGCACAGAACAGGTGACGTTAAGAAAAAGTATTAGGCTGAAACATATTGAATGAATTTTTAACAGTACGGAATGCTTGGCTGTGAACATAAAGGTCCATAACAAATTACTCTTTTAAAAGCTGCAGCCAAAATTTTTGGGACCCACAGGGAAGGAGAAAATGGAACTCTAAAGGCTGCTTCCAGAGAGATTATTAGCTAGACAGTGAGGTTGGCCATGAAAAGAGAAAGTGGCTCCTAAAATGTATTAAGCAAAGTATTTCCAATAGAATTGGGAAGTACTATTATATGAGGCATGGGTAAGACTGATAGCGGATGCCGGTCCAACACCAAATGAGGATGCTGAGCGCTATTTCTGATACCAAGACTTAACACAAGCTTCATTATTACCTACCAGGGCTGAGCCCTTGGACTGGGACTCCAGGTGAGAAGGTAGACGTTTTATGTAGCTCTGTAAGACCTCTCCAGCTTCCTACTTCTGACGCCAGAACCCCAGCAAAGCTCTGTGAGCACATGGCATCCCTGCTTTGGCTCAGGAGCCAGTTACTGACTGCTACTCAGTAAGAAAAGCTAAAGTAGCATGATCTGAAGGAAGTCTGAGGTTTGTGGTGCACATGGCTGATGGAGCACAGTGGCAGTACCTGGTGCAGTGTCCTCTCTGGTCCTTCCTTAAAGGTGATCTCCCACTCATCACAGCTCATGCCATGGAAAAATTCTGTTTGAGTTTTGTAGTAGCAAAGTAGTAGTAAGCAGCTACAAACCTGCAAATTTAGAAATATAACCTCAGCTAAAAATCAGCAGCAGCGAAAGAAAAATAACTTTGGGGGAGAAAGAAACTATTTTTGTACAAGTGTATCCAGAAATAAGGCAAGGAGAAAAGTGAAACAGCAAATATATTCTGTTACAACATTTTAAAAGACTTTGTTTCAGAGTTTTCCATGTGGCAACAGCAGGTCTTATAAGTGAAACAGAATAAACAGGCCACATAAATGTGACCAGAATGGAATACAGCCCCATTTTTGCTGATAGAACATATTTCCATGCAAACAATGCTTAGGTACAAACAGTGGGGAGGCCATTTCTACGTTTATCTAGTCCGTGAGTTACTGTGCACTAATGAGCAGCAATGAGATAGATTCTTTTTATTATTTTTTTTTCTTTCTCTTTTTCTTTTTTTCTCTTTGTTTTGGTTTTTGTTCTCTGCAGCTTTCTCTTGTACAAGATTTATATTGTATAATTTACCTGGTTTTTAAGTGTAATAATTTTTAAGTGTCATAACATATACTTTCTTAAATATCTACAATTAATTTTATGCTTTACAGAACTGCATGAATGCATTCTCAAAGGTAAAAGTCAGTGTAAAGGAATAAATATAGTAACTTTAGATCCGTATTTTATTTTCCCTTTATTTGCACTTCAGCAAAAGTTACAAAGTTTAACACAATGAAGAGATCTAGTTATTAAGGACATAATCAAAAAACTTACAGACAGTTCGAAAGATTTAGTTTTCTCAAATACTATGGATAAGTGAGTATGAAGACACTCATATATAATTGTTTGAAATCATATCCACATCATAAGGTAAAACCACATTAAAAGATTAAGTGCTTTCTGCAACCTAAAGGACTGAATGTTTTACTTGTACAACTTGGTGTACTAATAGAATTAGTTATGAGTTATTAATATTATTGACATTACTAATTATTCATGAATGATAATAGCAATCTATTTTCATGCTTCTAGTTGTGTATTATATACCAGAAGACTCTGGGGCAACATATGTATTATGTCACCTGGTTAGTATTAGAATTAGTCTTAGTTCCCAAAGCATCAGATTTTTGCCATGGTCAGCAGAAAAATGCCAGTCAAGATAAGCAAATGATTTAACCTAAAACTAATGTGGCATTCTCTTTTTAATGTCAGAACAATACTTGAGAACAATTAGCTAAATGGACTTGTGGCAGTGGAAAACATATCTGTATTCCTCTTGTGGGGCTAATTAACTCCTTTGTGTTACTTTGATGTGGTTTTGTAGTTTAGATTGTTTAATTTTGGATTATGCAATTCAGCATGTCTACATTATAGAGTGGAAAATGTAGCACTACGCCTACAGCAAAAAGTGAGTGAGGACATATTGGCACAGCAAAGTGATCCTGTAGCACATTCAAGCTTATTATTCATTTCTTAAATGAAAACAGTTGGCTTTTGCAAACAAAATGATTTATCATTAGCTGAAGTGAGAAGGCAAAGGTTAGCAGACACATGACAATGAAATTCTTTCATGCTTTAGCTGAGTAAGAGTTTGTCAGAGTTACTCTACTATGGTTTATAATACAGATTATAGTAATATATGCAAAAAAGAGAAAAGCTTAAAATTCTAAATAAGGTGTTCATAATAACAGCAATCCTTTACAGATTACTCCTTAAGGATACATGGTTTACAGCTTCCTCCTCTGCCCAAAAAACCACAAAATCCTTTCAATATGCTAGTAGTGCATCTGAAGCTCTCCTCCAAGTAGGCGTCCCCACATCTGTATCTAACCCTAACAGTTATCAATGTGGGGGACACTGATGAGAGAAGGAAAAAAACATTGAGGCAAAATTCTGACTACAATCTTTAGATACTGTTCTTGCCTCTCAAACAAGTCACAGTTGCTAAGTTACTTATAAAAAAATAAGACATTTTTCATGCGACTGTACTGTTTTCCCTAGGTACCAGTACAGTGTCGTATGCTTTATATACCTACTGTAGAACACGTGTTTAACTGATGAGACCTTGCTGGGTAAAAGTGACATATATTATTTCATCGCCTTCAAGATAATTACAAATTGCAGTTTGCATTATTTGGAGCAATTATTTCATATATCATCACTTTGAACTAGCCTGTTAGATCCTAGAACCTTTCCCATAGGCAAATTCTGTGACACAGATTTATTGGGAGCTGGACATGCCTTTAGATTGAGGTTTATATTAGTTCATAACAAAGAAATTTCTTAATTTAGCATTCCATATTCAAGTGATTCCTGGATTAGAGAATATTATTATTATTGAGCTATGTGGTAAGCCTAACTATGTTAAAGCAGCTTCTAACTAGATATTAACTAGCAGATTACGGATATGCTTTTCTTAAACTGTTGTTGATGGTAAGTGAAGTTACCACTGCTCATTAACATTACTCTGGTGACATTACTGCTGTTCATTATTGCTCCTTGGCTATGATGTAGCAAGTGAACATTTCCCTACTATTTCTTCAAACTCGAAGGAAAAGAACTGGGTTCTTTATTGTGCACATATGAGATGCTTGGGACAATGGAAACTCTTCTCAATTATCTCTCTCACCTCTGCTGTAATCAGTTAAACAATAATTATTCTATTCTGGAATAGAATAAACATGCAATAAAATAAGAAATTATCTAAATTAAAACAAATTTAGCAAGGATAGATTTAGTAAGGATTACATACAAGTTTAAACAGTAAATCCAGAGCACAAGAACCCGCTGAAGCATTGACCTGTAATTATCCCTTGTATTTAATTTTTTGATGTTCTTCTTGGCAACTGTGAAAACTAGCCCTCTTCCAAATAATATTTGGGCATGGTTCAGGGGACAGTACAACAAGTACCGTTCTAAGTAGGGGAGCTGGATGATATGCTGCCTGGAGATGAAGACAGCAGAACATTTTAGCTTTATGTGTGTATGCCATGTGGCCTCTGAGCCGTAAAATAGTTTTATTTAGTAATACTTATGCAGCCAAGGAGACCATAGTCTTTCACATTAGCAGGGCCTAATACAGCATTAATATTTCTCAAACAGATGAGGTGGATGCGGTTTCACAGCTGTACAAGTTCTGTTGTAATTGCATCAGCTACATCTCTTTGTTAGTCCTGTTATTTGTTATTTTATTTGAGAATAAGAGTGACTAAATGCAATTTAGATGATGCTAGCAAGTATCGAATATAATTAATTAGTTTTCTTCTATAAAAGGCAGCTAACAGAGAGTTGTTCATTATATGTTCACTTTTTAGTGAATTTTAATTCAATCTCTGAAAATTATCTCTTGGTTTACGTTTCATAATTGAATGGAATGCTGAACAGAGAAAACATGATTCAGAGTGGCTTTCCTCCATAACTTTTTCTTAAATATCATAATTTTTTTTCCAAGATGATCAAAGGCATTTGATTTCAGACATTGCAATTGGTTATGCTATAGCGTCCTGCATTCATCAGCATGCAACAGAAGCTTTTTTTGAGCTTTTTGATCACATGAAAGCATTTGTCAAGCTGACATGTTGGCTGCTTCCCAAAAATGGATGAAGTCCATCAGCAGTGCATAGAAAGGTATAAAGTAAAGCTCTTTTTATGCCATTTTGAAAGATATGATTAATGGGATGTAACTTAGTTTGATTAATCTTTGCATTCACAGCATCTCATACTTGACATTCACAGCTAGTTGCTTCCTTTATGAGAATTTTTCTTATAACGTTTATATACAAAAGGGAATTAATCATCATCCCAGTCAGTCATCTTTTTTGTCACTTACCCACCAAAAAGCCTTGGCTTTCCAGGGACTGTTTCCACTAAACACTCTTGCTGCCATGATATTTGGTTTCTCCTTCACACATTCAGTTTTCATCTCTCTTGGCAAAACTATTTTTCCTTCTACAGCCTCTATAAAGTGCAATGTTAACAAAGCATTTGAACAGAAAAAGCCGTTGCTAGTCTATTTTACATTTCATGTGTGATGAAAACAATTTGAGTTGACACACATGCACTAATGGTGTTCATGCAAGGGAAGAAAAAAGATAAAAAACAAGCGTCAGCAGTGCTGGAATCCTGTCCTTGTGTTTGACTAACAGCTTCAGTGCTCAGTGATAGATTATATGGCTTGAGTATATGCCTGGAGGCAATAAAGAGTGAAAAGAAGTGAGTTAACTATGATAAGTGAGAGTATCCACTTATACAGAAGACAAATGGTCACCTTTATACTATTATTTAGCTTCTTCATTCTAATTGTGGATAACCTCACAGAAAAAAGGAATGCCCAAAAATTGCAGAAGTAAAAGAACCACTGAGAGCCTGTGACCACCTCTGAAGCTCTCAGCAAGTCTTCTTCAGCCATTAACTCCCCTCCTATTCCAAGGCATCAGCAGCTGCATTGCAAGTTGTGCTCTTTGCATACTAACAAGTGTCTCTGGTGTTGGCACACGTGGAAGAACAAAGAGAAGCTGCTGCACGGTGTGCAGTGGACCACATCCATGTGATGAAAGGAAAAGGGCTAAGAATTTTTCAAGATCTGTTATAAAGCTGAACTGAGAAAATTAATATGTGGCTTACTACCCAGTTCAGAGGGAAAGAAGAGATCTTTATAGAAACAGTAAGCAAATTGTTAAGTTTCATGAGGAAAGACATTAAACAGTTCTGTTTTGTGGAAGAGAACAGAGTATTTGTGACTATGAAGTGAACTCATTAAAAATCTGCCACTGAATCTATCTCTTAAAATATGCTATCATATCTATAAGTGAGGATGCTTGTTAGTAATAGTAATTATTGCTCACAGCACTAATAATTGATATTTTCCCAGTAGTCAGTGCATGTTCTTTCCAAAACATGAAAAGTTCTAGTCTCAGTAATCTTCTGCTTGCCTTATTCCCCTTGTTTTTTCAAAGGCAATTTCCCCTCTCCCTGCCTTGAAATGCAGAGGCTCATATCTTTTGAACTTGTAGGTGAATTAAATACCTGGCAAGAAACCTGCCAACACTAGATCAGCTTTCAATTTCAAGGTAAACTTTTAAATAAGTTGGAATACCTTTTAGAGTTTGTTAGTTCACCAAGTCTAAATGGCAGATTCCTGTGTGCTGAGTACTGTGTAGACCTGCGAAATTATCTAGCACAGCAACCCTATTGTCACCATATAATTCATTGATTTTCTGGGCAGTGCTACTGGTGCCAGTCTAACATATTTCTGTTACTTAATATGTCTTAAATAAACGTTAATAAAGATGTCTCTTTTCTCATGCTTTTTTCCCCAAGTAAGTTAGCAGAAAATGAGATTCGCAGAGCTTTGGAAGTAAAACCTGCTACCCTGCACTCCCCCAACCACATATAAGCTGAAGTGCCAAAATGTGAAGACTAGTTTTAAAATGCCAGCCTTTTTTCCTATTCTGAACTGCAGCTCAGGTACCACCATCCACACCATTAACAACTATATCATTCCCTCTGCACACATAGTTAAGCAAACCCTGAAAAGCTCCTTTTGACAATAACAGAGAAGAGACCTTACTGAAATTACAGCAGTGCACATTTTAGTGCCATTACTGCATTTATAATTGAAACTGGTCTCCCCTTAACATGCCATACTTAACCTCTAGGTACAATACAGTGTACAAGAGTTTTGAGATAGTTGCACATTAAAGGTGTGTAGTTAGGCATACAGCCAAAGCTAAGTGCTCCTAGCTCCTGTGAAGAAGAAGATCCTCCAAGGAATGCAAATATTTATATTCCAAAGGTATCCTTAATAGCAAGTGCTTCAGCCTTCAACAAACTCTGATTCTTCAGAAGAAGGCAGTAGATTATTTTATGATGTTAATGAATGATTAGTGTTCTATTTTTTTGTATACACAAGTAAATAAATAAGCACTCTAGTACCCCTTTCTTTCCTTGTTTATAACATATTAAACAGCACTATATTGATACTTACAAATCCCTGAGTTTGACATTGATTTCCTACTAGCTAGTTTGTGCTAAAACACTATGTGTATAGAACTGTTGTTCATTATTCACCATTTTAAAAAGTGATAAATAAAACAAAAGTCAAATCCCAGTTTTCATACTTGTTACCAATGACAGAAAGAACCAATAAATGTACTTTCTTTCACCACTTCAAAAATGTTGTTAGATTGAGATTTGGTGGTCATCAAGAAGCTTCCAGATATCTCCAGACTCTTCTGTGTGAGTATTTCTTTTGTCAGAAACAAACTGCACATATGTAGTCATAACTTTAGGTCAGTTTCTTGTGTCAAAGTTAACTTATAAAAGGAACAGAAGACAACATACTGCATAACTAAGCACTGCTCAACCTAAATAGTCAAATGCTTGTGCCAAATCATGGAGTCACCTTAAAAATCAGAAGCATTGATTTAAAACCATTTTGAAATGAAATGAAATTAAATTAGATTGTTTATTTCCTTATGGCTTCAGGGTCTTCATGGTTCTGTCACACATTCATCATCTTCACAATCATAAAACAAACTTGCAGTTTAAAAACATTAGCTTCTCACATACACTCAACACTTCAGTCATAAAGACTTTCAGAAAAGTCATATTAAAATGATGGTATCTGACAATGTTGTAAAACAGGTTACAAATTGAGTATAAGCAAAATATAGTACTTGTGTCAGCAATTTTAGTCTATGTGAACAAAACTACCGATAAGATTCTCCTAACATAAATTTTGTAAAATTAGGAAGATCTAGATTAATGGAAAAAATAAGACAGCCTTCAGATCACTTAACAGATTGTCACTAGGCTCAGATTACAGAAAAATGGGAGATTTAACCATTTAAAAAAAAAGTTAAATACATTTTTTTTTATTTGAAGAATTTTTGCATTATAAATATTCCATTAGTCCCTTCTAAAAATGAAGATATAGAAATCCTGTATCTGGCTGGTTGTCTGAAGAACAGCTGCAAAACAACAGAAATATTTTGATTTGAAAAAAACCTAAAGTATTGACGCATCAAAATATATTATTTTTCTGATATATATACCTATTAGAAATGTGTTGAATAACATGGAGTAAAACATTAAAATTCTGTTGCACCATGAGTCACAACATAGTGCCATGCATTGCTGTAAATATTCAAGTTTATGTTCTGACTATAAATGTTTTATAGTGAAAAGTATTTTTGAATATTACTGCACTCTTTTGCATCTTTCTAGTATTGAATGCCAAGTGCCTTCTAATTCCACAAGGAATTAGAAGCATTCAACAGAAGTGAGGATAAGGATGTGTGGAAAACAATTCTATCATTACAGAAGAATTTCACAGTACTGCTGATGGTTCTATTCAACCAATGCTTCTATTGAACTATTATTTAGATTTGCAAGGTATTGTTCATAATTAACAACACAAAGAAAAATCCCATACTTCTACAACAGAAAAGCTTTCCAATTAATAAGAAAAGACACAAAGCAGGCATTGTCTTTCTTTTAGTTCTGTATGTAATTTCTAATAAAGTTTGAATAATAGAAATTCATGCTAGGGTTTATCTTTTTTTAAAAAATAAGAAGGTTATATAGTGCAGGAAAAATTACAAACTTTTTTAGTTTCTCTGTTTCTCCATCAAAGGGCATATCGTTTACTGTATATTACTGCAACATTCCAAGCATTAAATTAAATTACAGACAACACAATCAAGTACACTTTACGTCTGTGGGACATTAAAAAATGAGGCACGTGTAGCAGTTTATTTATTCCCAGTAAAAATATCCATCCTGAAATAGTGCTCTTAAAACATTCTTTCCTACTAGACTTTGCTGATTCAAATGCATTCCTCAGGCAATGTACATATTTAGTTTGTAAATGTGACATGTAGAAATCAGCTTTGATTTTCTTGGATGGCTTGGCTTTCTTCAGTTGTGTTACGGTTTAGGTAACCTTATCACTCCCAGGTTCTAACTCTGCTACTGGACCTATAGAAACAGCCTGAAGCGTGCTTGTTCAACAGGGCTACAAACAAACACCAAAGGTCTACCTGTCTTAACATGTTTTGAAGGCTTCTGACACTTACTACACGATTGCTGTGTAAGCAGAGGCCAAATACTGTGGAGATTGAACCTTCAGTCTTTAGTCTAAACACCCAAACCTGTAACATCTGAACTGAAAATTATTTTGTTAGTTCAATATCATTAGAGATAATTGCAGTCATAAAATAAAGGGCTACAAACAATACTGATAGGTTTCGATATGCATTTTTTTATTTGTTTTAAATTTGTTTGGTAAACCGGAAATATTTTGGATTTTAATAGCAGGCATCATATTGTCTTGTTCCAAGGGCCAGATTCCACATAGGTATAAATAAGCAAAACTTAATTTGTGCCAGCAGAAATAGACTAATTGAAATAAACTTCACCCCTATGTGACCAGCCCTCGGAATCTGTTTCAGCAGTGCAAAATTTATAACGTTACCTTTTGCATGATGTTGATGCCATCTTCTTTGGCTGCTATGGTCTTTTGCCTGGAGACAATAAGGCCAAATGGCACATTTGAAATTGAATACCTACCTAGGTCCAGTCCATCCATTTCAGGATTTGTTACAGTAAACTTTAACCAGATATATTTCTATTCCTTTTTTTCCCCCAAAATGACTTATTGGATGTCAAGAAAAAAAAAGCCAGCACCTGCAAAGAGTTTGTAGCTTGTTGTGAAGTTTAGTGTTTATAACTGTGTGTTGAATTCTGTGACTAAAAGCCCAAATTGTGTGGTACTGGAAGACAAATGAAAGTGATTAAGCATAAATGAATCCAAATTTTCTAGAACTCTTGTGTAATAAAACTTCTGAATGTTTACAGTGATATTTTGGAGACTTGCTCTACCTGCTTTTTCATTTACAGCTCTCTGGCATAAGAATGTAAAAAGGAGGTAGAGTAAATATTTAACATGAAGGGATTCCTTAGATGTCCTTAGTACAACTTACTTGAAGCAGAGGATGGCATTTCAAGATGCATAATTTGTGTTAGAGGGTTGATGCTTATATTTTTGGTATACATGAAAGAACAGGGGCAGCTGGACTTAGCGGGAGCTGCAGCTGCCTTGACAATGTCAAGGTACCTGTGCAAATACCATGGCTTCTAGATTTCAGAAAAGATGGCATCTATATTGTTGTCTTACTGTAACAGAACCTATAAATCCTTATCGTAGTAAATTGCCGACAGATACACAGTGAAAATAAATCCTTCTAAAGGACCTGCCTTCTGATCTTCATAACCCTTCTAAATCGAGCAAGACAGAAAGCAGTGCAAATTCCACTGGCCAACCGAGCTATGGGTTATCAATATGCTGAATTCTACAGGAAAGAAGAGGTAATTGTTTTCAACAGCTATTTAGCGTTCTTTACAGCTATTCGGGTGATGATGATGGCCATGGGCAAAAGAACTGATAACTACTGAGAAAATAGTTGTTGCCAAGTGGCGTTAATAGCAGCACCAGGCTAGACTTCCGTAGAAAACATGTAGGTATAAATTAGCTCTGTGAAAATTTTTAGAGATGATCTTTTTTTTCTGTGGTGGTATTACTGAGACTAGTTTCAAAGGGAAAAAAAAAAAGTTGCAACAGGAGAAAGAAACCCAGATGGACTACAGCTTTCATCTAATTTACATTTGATCTATAATCTTCTGAAAATATAGATCCTCATTATAGCTATCATATTTGTACCTTTACTATTAATTTGTTGATACCTCTTTTATTAGCATAGTTTGAGATGGCAAGCAGCCTTGCTTATCAAATGTGACCTTTGTGTGAAATAACATTTTATGTATGCATATAAATATACATACACACACATGTGCACGTAAACGCACATTCTGTGGGTCACAGAGTATTTTCCTCAGATGTCTGTACTCACAAGGAGATGGATGTAAATATTCTTTTTTATCTTACTGTTAGATAGAAATATTTTACTTGGAAAGGTGACACATCCAGCTAACGATCTGGTATGAATATCCTGTGCATATAGAAAATTTTCTTTAGTGTAAATTCTGTTATGGAAGACGAAGATGGGGAAATAATCTGGAAGATAGCTGATTATTTTCCAACTAGTGCATGGCTATTAACTAGAATAGATTGTCGAATATTTCCTCCTATCTTTTTTTAACTGGCTTATCTAATAGCAGTTCTGGTGCTTGCTTCTGCACACTACTCTAAAGCTAATATATCTGACTGTTACACTACTTGTATCCTTATTGCTAAACGACCCAACACAATTCCTTGTCTTATCCTTGCAGTATTTGCTGCTTTCTTTCTTTCTTGAGGTTTATTTCCCTTCCTCTTTCAAAAGCAAGCATAGACAATTGTGCTGTGCTTTAACAACTTCGTTTTCTTTTGCTTCCAACAGTGGAAAATGGAGAGAGAATGTTCTAAACTTATCTTACTCTCGACTTGAACAAGTGTATGAGTTTACAAAAGATGCAATGAAGGCCATTTTCATTTGGTTTTCTTGTGATACAAATATGACACACATCATGTCCCATGTGGTCTTTTAGTGCCAGCAATCCACTGGGACGTAAGCATTGTTTATGCAACTCCCGGATTGAAACAGATATCCCTCTGCAAGAGAGCCTGTGGAAATCAGAAACTGTAAATATATGATACTCATTTATGTGGATAAAGCTGGCATAAATAAACTAGATACATTGCATCCACATCTACATAAATAAGCACTTTGTAATGTTTTTCCTGCTTTTTATTTTTCTCTGTCAAGCAAGATGTCTCACTGCCTTCAAACCAGACACCATTTTATGATATCCTACAAGGGTCAGATTAGAATAAAATATTCTCAATTCTTTAATTCTAAAAGAGAGGAAACTACCTTGAACTTCAGTTAAGCTTATATAGTAATTGGCAGGACTACTTGTGTAACATTTTCTTCTAAAGTATTAATGAAATGTAATATAAACAATTAAATAGCTTTCAGTTAAATAATATATGTTTAGGACGTATTCATTCCTAAGTGTACTTACTTGTGACAGTTTGATAAATATATTATTCTGTGACAAGCAATTTCATATAGTACATTATGTTCTTTTTACATGTTTTCCGTAGTATTAGGAGTGGAGACTTGTATACTGATGGATAAATATTGGTGCAATATGCAGCATGTATTACAAAATTCACATGTCCTCAGATAGTCCCATGCTTGTAGATAATGTGTGGAATATGAATTTCTGTTTCTATTTTATTCTAACATTGTTGTCAAATTCAGTAATATGGTACTTCGGATGCATAGTTCTAACAAAATATCTTCAATTTTTTCATATTTGTTTTGAAGATAATTTTGGAAATAGCCTTCGTATCTCAAAAGTCGATATTTAGAAATTGCCTTGTAATCCTGTAAAAGATTTCTGAATGTTATCTTCTATGTATCTTCTCTACATCTTTGCATCTCTGCATACTACTATGAACAATCCATGACAGTTAAACAAATTAGTCTTTTTTTCAAAAGCTCTTTGGGTTTTAGAGATAGGTAAATTTTATTAAAAAGTTTTTATAGAAGGAATAACAGTAGATGCTCAAAAGTATGCAGAAGTTCTTTGCTGGCTATAGGTATCCTGGTTTTGTTTTTGTTTTTTGATCTTTTTCCTCTATGAAAGATCACAATATAATGGAAATTGAATGTTTTCATAGATTAATATACTAATATTTGGGGAAAAAAGTTATTTACATGTTTTAATTTAAGACTTCTATTTTGTTCAAAGAACATTTCAGTTAGAAATGTTAGTTGACTTACAATAAGAAGATTACACTGCTTTAATCAAAATAAAATATGTAAAATTATCAAAAGAGTTCCATCATGTCAATGTGAAAATAACAGGCTTTTTCAATGTTTGAAAACGTTCCGTATTTGAAGATTTTCACAGAATCACAGAATCACAGAATGTTAGAGATTGGAAGGGACCTCGAAAGATCATCTAGTCCAATCCCCCTGCCAGAGCAGGAACACCTAGATCAGATCGCACAGGAACACATCCAGGCGGGC
>WKFP01015175.1:4326483-4409465 GCA_011057875.1 Pterocles orientalis
AGGATGCCATTGGCCTTCTTGGCCACGAGGGCACAGTGCTGGCTCATGGTCATCCTGCTGTCCACCAGGACCCCCAGGTCCCTCTCCCCTACACTACTCTCCAGCAGGTCAGTACCCAACTTATACTGGTGCCTGGAGTTGTTCCTGCCCAGATGCAAGACTCTACACTTGCTCTTGCTCTTTTATTCCAGTTTGGGTTGGAAATGTTTTTCAAAGTCTAAAATTCTTTCAGTGCCAGAAAAATATTCCCTCCCAGTTTTAATGCCTCGTGTGTGTTCTGCTCTCTTTTTTCTGAGGACAAATTCACGTCACAGGATAGTAGCCTTGTGAGTCACCCATTGTACTTGCATTCAAAATATGAAGTGTCCAACAGTTACATATAGACTTGCTGCATGGTCATTGCAAAGCATGTAGTGCTAAATCTAAACTCTGGAGAATATTGTGAAACTAAAATTAATATTTTCTCATTTTCTCTATCTTCATAATGCAAATTATTTCCTTGTGCTTTCTTTTTTTGGCTGTGCCTTCTAGTGAGATTGCAAATTCCTGGAGAAAATGTTTGTCCAAGGCTGCATATTTTTGCAGTGCTGAGCACTATGTAATCTAACAACGAGTGGTGTTCCTCAAGAGTCCATACCAGGAACAAAACTGTTTAATATCTTCATCAACATTGACAGTGGGATTGAGTGCACCCTCAGCAACTTCGCAGATGACTCCAAGTTGAGTGGTACAGTTGATACACATGAGGGACAGAATGCCAGCCAGAGGGACCTTGACAGACTGGAGGAGCAGGCCCATGCAAAGCTCCTGAAGTTCAACAAGGCCAAGTACAAGGTCCTGCACATGGGTCAGGAGAATACCCAGTATCAGTGCAGACTGGAAGATGAATGAATTGAGACCAGCCCTGTGGAGAAGGACTTGGGCTTGAGGATATTGGTGAATGAAAAATTAGACTTGAGAGAGCAATGTGCAGCATATCCTGGGCTGCATGAAAACAAGTGTAGCAAGCAGATTGAGAGAGGTGATTCTCCCTGACTACTTCATTCTCCTGAGACCCCATATGCAGTAGTGCATCCAGCTCTGGAGTCCCCAGCACAAGAAAGACCTGTTGGAGCAAGTCCAGAGAAGGGCCACGAAAATGGTCAGAGGGCTGGAGCACCTCCCATATGAGGACAGGCTGAGAGGGCTGGAGTTGTTCAGCCTGGAGAAGAGAATACCTTATTGAGGCCTTATAAAGAGGGGTAATAAGAAAGACAGAGAAAGACGTTTTACCAGGCCTGTAGTGATATGACAAGGTGCAATTATTTTACATTGAAAGAGGGTAAATTTAAATTAGATATTAGGAAGCAAGTTTTTACCATGAGGGTGGTGAGACACTGGCACAGGTTGCCCAGAGAAGCTGTGGATGCCCCATCCCTCGAGGTATTCAAGGGGGACTTTGAGCAACCTGATCTAGTGAAAGATGTGCCTGCCCATGGCAAGGGTGTTGAACTAGATCATGTTTGGAGGTCCTTTCTGACCCTAGATCACTGTGGTGTTCTGCACAACATTCTAGTATACAAAATGAATCTGTTGTATTAACCCCTCATTTCCATAGCATTGCTATAATTCTAAACATCAATAGCCCTTGTGAGAAATAAAGGTTATTAATGAAATTATCTTATGTTTTACCTACTGTAAATTCATCTAAAAAAGAAAACACAGGCTGAACTCAAGCCACCTGAAGTTAAGCACCAATGCTAAACCAAGCATTGAGAAGGCAAATTTCTAAAGTTACAGTGAAGAAAGAACTAATGGAGGAACACCTACCTCATAAGTGTATGGTGTTTATACATGCTATGAAAAAATGAGTCAGGACAGATTCATACGGAGATAATATTCCATTTTGAAGGGGGAAGGGTTCTTGGGTTTTTTTATGGCTATTATCAGGTCAAATGAGGATATAAAGATGTTACTTTTAATTTGGGGAGATTGCTTCTCCCCTGTACCTGTAGATTTCTCTGCAGTCTGACCGGGATTTTACTCCCGCGAGGTATTTTTCTAAAAGAATCTGAACAGTTTAGGAGCACAAATTACATCTGACTCTTAGATGCTCAAATTTACCATGAGAAAAGATAATGTTTATGTCAAGTGTACAATAAACCTCTAAACAAGCACTAGGATTTTCCGCATCTTGCAAAATCTGCTTGGAATAAATGAATGGTGTGGGGAAAAAAAAAAAAAAAAGGAGGGGGAGGATGGGTGTGTGTATCTGTGGAGGTTTAAGGATAATATGCAATGGTTTGTAATACGATTTATAATGGTTATGTGACCATTAATAGCTCACTAATATTGACTTTTATTCTCCAGTTACATTACTTAAGATCTACTCTGTTGAGTTCTACTGGCTCAAAGTCAAATGGAAAAAGCATGTCTCTGGTTTTGACTACTAATATTTGCAAAGCATTATTGATTCTGAAAGGTTTCAAATGTGTCCCAAGTTATTCAAATAAAGCTTTTCTCTGTCTCTTTCTTCCAAGGCATTTAACTTAACCAATGTTTTAAGTGGAGAAATAGTAGAGACAACAAAGATCTTTAAATACAAGTTATTTCTACATATCACCCTTCATGGCAGTGCTTAAAATTGCAAACATTGACAAAGTACAACCTTAGCTTATGTATAGAATTCATTTTGGAGTGGAATTTATCTGCATTTAATTATGTATCTAAAACTTGGTTGACTTCCTTAAAATTTGATGTACTTTTAGTTTATTTATGTTTAGATTATTTTATAAAGGAATTTTAAAATGCCATTTGGGAATGTCTCTTTCTCTTGTTCTGAAAAAAGAGACAGCTAGACGAATACATTAAACTAGACAGCTGACTGAACAAAACAAAAGCTGAATATATATCCCACACACAATATAAGAGCTAGAATTCTTTCATAAAAATCCATCTTATAATAAAAAAAACATAATTATATTGAGCAGGTGAATACTTGTCTCCTTTCTGTGAATTAGATCTTCCCAGAGAAGCTATTCTGCTCAACTAAACAGAACAGACTTTGGGATAGCAATGTACTAATTTCTGCATAAATTCATTCACTGCTGTTTAGAGTTGCTCTTCTCAGTAAAACTTGGGTTTATTTCAGTGTGTGAGGTGTAGCAAATCTTTGTAAACTCACCTATGGAACGTTATCTCAAACTCTGCATCTGTTGTAACTGATTTGGTAGATAGTATCCTTTCATCTTTATAGTTACTTCCATCTCAATTTTCCCCCTGCCTTTTGCTTTTCTTACAATGCCTCCTTTCTCCTCCATTCTGTTTTTTTTATCGTGTTGATGATTCCAGATAACCTTACATGTACTGTCAATCACATGCCATCCTGCCCAAGAGCATATGCCCTTGAAAGTCACATGGGATAGCTCATTTTTATCCACCTTTTTCAAAGGAAATTCAATTCAGCAGTCATTTTGAAATGCATAAAACCCTGACTTTTGGCATCTTCAGTTTAAATGAAAGCACCACATTCTCCTTCTGTCAAAACACTGAATCTCTCCACACGAAGAACTCTAGTCTTCCCAGATTGATGTGGTAATAAGCATGTAGTAAGTGGTACACCTTAATAAATCAAATCCTCCAGAGGCTGGACTGTCTGTGTTTCACCAGAAGAGGGCTGTGATTATTTCAGCCACATGTATCTTCTAAAATTCCAGTTTTATAAATCAATTATTTCACTTGGTAACACTATTAATACAGTAAGCATAATGCAAAATGTCTTCTGTGAGTATAATTTTACAAGGACATTTCTTCATATGCTTATTTCCTTAAAAACACATTGGATGAAGTGGATAAGGTGCTCAAAGACTAATTCATGGATGTTTGTGTCATTCTTAGACTGGAATAATTTCATATCAAAAATCTCCAATTTGTATTTCTCCTGGAGTGTTTTTATAGACAAATACATTTCTGAAGCTTTCTATCATGCATTCTACATTTTTAAAAATTCTGACATTAATAAATATTTTTATTATCCACAATGTTATCACGTATTATCACCTACTAAAATGCTTTATTAAAGAGATAGAGATCATTAAGGTTTGAGGTCACTAGAGAATTTTAGGCAGCCACATTATGCTGGTTTGATATTGGTCACATGAGTAAACATCTACTCTGCTTTGGACTGAGACCTGAAGACTTGCAACAGCAATGGTTTAATGTCATTTTGCATAAGTAATTGATATGGTTTAATATTTTCTATCACAACCACGTTTTTGAACTGCATTGTCAGAGAACACTTCCGGGATGTGTTTACATTTTCTGAGAAAAATCACACTAGAAAACGAAACATTTTTTTTTTAATAATAAAGTCCCTTGTCTAAGCAGTATGTCAACTTGATCATAGCAAATTGGTTTGAATGCATGCCAAAATCTTATAACTAACACTGAAATGAACAACAAAAAAAAATAAATTGATCCATAAGCAATATCCAACTAAATAGGAATAGATATTGAATCAATATAGTAAGTTTAATTTAAAATATTTAAAAATACATGTTGACTGTATTATTATTATTATTAAGTATTAAATATTATCATTAAAAGCATGTTATGAGTGCATGGAAGAAACCACCCTTCAAACAAGTTTTAACACTGGAATTAGGAAGATTTCCTCTCATTCTGAGTTGATTCTCGGTTTGTTGTTTCTCAGGTTCAGATAAATACAGAGAGAAAAACTACTATTCATATCCTGTTTTGTGTTTATTTCATCTATATAGGTGTGATTACCTAGCTCAAAGTTAATGAATTTAATAGCGAAAAATGGCAGTTGAGCTCTGGATTGAGCCTTTTATCAGAAACCAAAATAGGTTACTACTGCTGTAATGAAAATCAACAATAAGATCCAGAAATTGATAGGGTCACATATTACTGTCAGAAAACAAATAGCACTTCAACATACACTACTATTAAGCACGTACTGTACTTGTTTTCAGCTAATTTACAAAGAAATTTTCTTCTACAACAGTCTGTAAATTGGCCATCATTACTAGGTAGGTTTAAATACCAAAACCAGCAAGATTTTAATACACTGCATTGAATTTTTTTTAAGCATTAATAACATTAAATTGAATGACAAATAATTTTTATTGGACCAACATGCAAATCTAGAAATGCACCACAAAACTGCAGTAAAGCCAGCTTGTATGAGTATTATGTGTGATTACTTTTGTTTTACACTGTAGAAGCTTCCAGCAAGAACTAGAAACATTATGAAATATTGTGTAAACATACACTTTGCTTTTTAGTAGTATGCATCAGATCAATATTATAAACCCTGGTAGATTTGCAATGGTTATATTACTGTTATTTAGTAACTAAAACCATATTAATTATAGTGGGACTAACTGAATATGTTATTTTGCCAGCAGGAAAGGAAAACTAAGTATTTGCTAGATGTGACAGAGTATATACATGCTAGACATGCCACAGTATGTATGTGACATAATAATTAGAAATGGAAATATCAAGGATTAAGACATGAGCTAATGTGTTTAGCTGGTTAAAGACTTTCAAGTTCCACTGAAATTTTTCTGTCATAGGCTGAGTAGAATTAGAAGAAACAAAAATGTACCCTATGATTTATTACATGTTCCAGTTATAGGTTTTTCCAATATTCTTAGAAAAAAGAGAGGAGTTTTCTATTGTGTACAGATTTAAAATATTCTTGTCTCCCCACACCATACCTTTTAATTTCAGAAACTTTTGCCTCTGTAATTTGAACAAACTCAAAGGGAAAGTCCTTTGTTTGAAGTTTCCACTATAATTTAAACTTCATTGCTAGATCCACACATTCAGAGGAAAAGCACCAAACAAACAAAATTATTCATGGACTTTGCTGCACCAGCTCCCTTCATGAAGCCAATTACATTCTCCAAATATAGCTAGATAGCCAAACTCACCTGCTGTTAGGAGCAGAGGTTGAACCATGTGAGAGTAGTTACCGACTAATGGGTTTTTCCTTGTCATTACTAGACTTTGCTTTCTGTCTTGTACCCTGCCAAGTTTCTGAGGCATCTGCCTGGCAGCCACACAGAAAAACCCTCAAGCAGTGAAAGTTCATACTTCAGTCTCCCTCACAGCCTTTTAAGTTTATCTCCTACTGATTCATGTTCCCCAAATAAGATACTAAAATATCTTAAGAACTGTGTTTTAACAGTATAGTGGCAACTTTCAGCATTACTACTACCAAGATTTTTAGTTAGCTTGCAATTAATTTTGCCTTTAAATTTCTTGGCTCAGATTTTTCTATCAAGTCTCATGCAGCAGCGTTGACTTCAGCCATCTCTGGCCAGTTTACACTGTCCCCTTTTCTATTGCTCCAGAGGTTTGGTTGCTCTCTGGTTCACCTGAATTAGTGTATCCTTCTAACTACCTGGCAATCACTGTCATGATTCTATAATCATTTTTGCAGCAATATAGATAACTTATGACTGTGAGCACAGGAAAGCACAAAATGTTAATGCATTATCTCTTATTCAGCAACATTGTTTTTTAGGGTGAGTTTTGGTATCTATTTTTTTTTCCAGGGAGAAAACTTCTGCCTCCTGTTACCAATTTTATATGGAATATTGCCAGTTAGAGGTCTTAACCTTGTCAGAAAGATCCAACTACTTGTAAGATTATACTTTTGTCCTTGTGATGGATGACTCTCTAGAGTACCATTGAATAGTAATCAGCCTTAAAATACTGGTGGTTTAAAACTGAAGAATACTTGAAATGCCTGATCTTACTATTAACGTGTAGTTCATAAACTGTGTCAAAGATATTTCAGGCTTTCTCTTACGTCTTCTTTTTGTTTTTCCTCCTTTTTTGTTTCTGTCCCATTCTTGTCACATGTAAGAAGGTTTTGGTTATCACTTATCAACTATATAGCAAAAAGCTGAAGTAACTAAAGTTACAGAAGGCTCACCACATTCTTATAAAACTTGTTCTACTGTAACATTTAAATACCAGGACTATGCTGATAATTGGAACCATAAGATGTCATTCAGGTGTTTGTGTTACCTAGACTTTATATCTGTGGCCTTTCACATTATTGATGGGGACAGCAGGCAACCCCAGTCGTTACCTCTTCCTGTAAAGCAGCACTGAGATGTCCACCTTACATACTCAACATGTTCAAAGTGCCAGACCCATTTGTCAGTGCCCTGCATCTGGAAAACATCTTTGCTGGAAGAATGTTCTGCAGAATGAAGTACTGTGGGAGGTGAGGCTATATTTCTGCAGAATTTAAAAGGAAAACCAGAGATTTTTATGAGGGCAAAAAGGCAAAAGCAATAGACTTGTGCAGTTGTGATGATGTAATGTTATGAGAAACAGCAGAACAACAGCAGCATTTTCACTCCCTGAGAAAAAATAATAATGATCTGTAGTGACATTTGTTTGTATTCAAGGTTCAAAGTAGTATCTTGCTCACTACATACTCTATTTCTGAGAACTTGTTGTAAATGAGATTTCATGATAGTCTGGCTGCTGTGGAGCAGAAATTAGGTTTTTGCACTTAATGTCCTAAGCATACCTTAGTTATCAAGCATTTATTTTTTTTAAATATGGAAATAACACAAGAAACAGGGAACTTTTTTTTTTTGGAACAGAATACATGTCTGTTTTGACACAATCTTAGATATTAGGAAGAATTACATACCAATTATTAAAACATTCTAGAAATCAGCTATTATGAATATAATTATCGTTGCTTGACAAATGACTAACAGAATCCACCTTGTCAAAGAGGATATAATATGAATACGTTCACCAAGGTAGATGTGCTGTAGGAGAAAGTGTGGTAAGCAAGATCGGTCTGAATATTTACAAGGAAGCTCTGGCAGACAGATAACAAACTCTCAGGTTTGTTCTCAGTATTTAAAAGAGTAAGAAATAAGATTTGTTCTCTTATGAAAAGTAATCTAACATCCTAGACCTGCTTTAAGGCTTTCACAAGTAGGTGAAGTGTCATATAGGAATATATAAATATTGAATGAGTCCTTTCTTTGTTGAGTAAAATATTGTTTGTACTGTAATGGTGTGGTTTTAGTTATGGTGTTGACACTGTACACTATGTACACTATAGTACAAAAACTGAATAACATTTTCTCAAATTCGGGGATCAGTACAGTGAGGAAACTTGAAGCTCTGTTTTTACCAAAAGACAGGAGGAGGAATGGTCTTTTCTCTTTTGCCCTGTGTGTTGAGCACTAAAAATATGTTCTCCCTGGACATCCTCTTGCTTGTTATTTCTTTACACTAAATATTTATAGAGGAAGGTATTTTTGTCACAAAAATCTATAGAAATTCAATAAAATGAAAGATTTTACCCATCTGAAATCTTTAGCCATTGCCATATGAGAGAGGAGCCGAGGGTTTCTAGTCCATGTGCTGGAACAGTTTATCCACTAACTGTTTAATATAACATGCATAGGCTATTCTGAGCACTAGAGCCAGAGATTCATTCCCAGAAAAGCAATTTAACTAGTAAATTAGAGTCATGCTACTGCTTGTTCACTCTTCCTGAAGCTTGAATATTTTGCTGAACAGATTCAACAGGAAATGGAGAAAGCATCCATCCTTCCCTACCAATCTAGTAGCTAATAGCTTGTGATTAGATCTCTTTATGGAAAGAGAATGATCTGGGTTTAAATCCATTTAGAAAAGGAAATTGAATTCATGGTTGCTATTTCTCAAGTGACCGATTTAGACACTAGACCATTTTAAAAACATTAGGCAACATTATATTTTCTCTGGCCAGGTTCTCGAAAAAAATCGCACTTGCACCTGATCTCATAAGTGTATTAGATGTGCTCAGCACAAATATAGCTATTAAATCCTAGCATTAGGTAGAATAAACCTCTTTTTGGGTTATGCTCAAATTAAGGGTGTAGACATGAGCAGGAGCACAACTCTTGACACCTTAAGGAGTCTATAGTCACAAGGTGACACCTGCAAACAAGCTTCTTCAAGGTAACTGAGGGTAGATTTGGGGGAACATTGCTTTAAGCTTTGAATTTAAGTATCTCACTCCCAACTGTGCCTTGAGTTCAGTGACTGGGGGTATCTCAAGTGGCTGTGGCTGCAACAGCTTGAGTCTGGAAGTAGTACAGCTGCACTCTTGTAGTGCTACAGTGAAGCCAACCAGCTTTGCTGAAGGGGCATAGCACCACATGAATGAAGTTCTACTGCTTCAAAATCTGGGTCATTTACATCAAGCCAGCTCATGGTGCGACTCGCCCAGAAAAGACAGGGACCTAGTGCCATTTTAGACTCCCTGATATCCCCCTTGTCCTCCTGACATTCAGAAGGTGCTGTATCCTGTTTGCCTACACTATCCTCATGTCTCAGATATCCCACAATGTTCAGAAATCCTAGCACCTCTCAGAGGACCTACAGAATACCAGTACATTTGTGCTTCAGCAACAAAATCCCTGCCCAAGTCCCTTCTTGGTGTTTGCCAGCCCTTCCAGATGACAGGTTCACCCCGTGTTTGTTTCTACACACATTGCAAAAATGCCTGTGTAGCTTTGCTGGAGGTAGCCCGAGGAACATCTCTTTTTAAAAGTTTGACTTGAAAGGTGTTTAATATTCTCAACTTTCACTTAAGACAATGAGAGTCGCAGGTGTACTTGGCAGGTTTGAGTCCTAAATGAGTAGTTACCAACTGTACATAATCCAGCAGAGGACTGTTCATCATGCCTTATGTTCTCATTGAGAAAATGTGGGTGATGTCTCTGATCTATGTAAAGAAATATTGTCTCATTTATGAAAAATTTGCCTTCCAGGCAATATGGAAAGGGGAAGCTATCACAGTATCCTTTTGTGGTTTGTATATAACTAGAATTTAAAATGTGATTCTTTTAACTCCAAGACTGGCTCAAAAAATAAAATATGTTAGATGTTTTATATTCTTGCAAACAAAAAGAGTGGCTTTATTTAGGACTAGAAGAATCTAGCTCTGCTTTCATTCCATTTCTAATCTGATCACAAACAAGCAGTGTTCTGAAACAGCAATCTGATGCATTTGCTTGGAGAGAGAAGCATTTCCACATTGCTATGCAGTTCTTTGCCGAGTGTATCACTGTCAAAGAATGCATCTGTGTTCACTGGCCAGTATGCAAGGCTTACACAAAAAAGACACTGTTCTGCCATCATGATGCTCCTCTTTGTGACTTAGTTTTCCCATTTGTTAAGTGAGGCCAATCACACAAATTGTTTTGACCTCTCCTGTTAAAAAATATTATGGAAAACCTAGATATTAACATTATTCTCCACAGCTATTTAATCAATAGATTTTTTTTTTTGAAGATAGCTCGGGAAAGAGATCAATTGTGAGGCTGAATTTCTAGTATAGCTCCTTTGATAGAATTTTTATAATCTAGGGAAACAGCTTTCAGAAACTACTTGCTTTCAGCTTCTGTTGGCTTGAACCTGGTCAACAAATGGAACAAAACATATTTACCCTATTATGAAATTCCTATATCATCATGCACACAATATAAATAATTATTTAAAAGAAAAAGAAATTGTGGAATTTGTTAGATATTAATATCTTCATTGAATGCTGAATTTCTTTCCTTGGCTCAAAGTGTTTGTTCTCTTTTCTATACTTCAGGACATAAGCAAGGTGTCTTACAAGGAAAATTGGTCATGATAAATCTTTTTGTAGGTAAATTCAAATTCAAATACGTAGTTCAGATCTCATTGGTTTGGAACACCCTTTTCTCAGGGAACACAGACAAATTTTTAATAATTATTACTAATTTTGGTGCTTTATTATTTGAGTATCTTATGAAGCTGCATTCCCAGGCTAAAGATATACATCAATTTCTGAAAATCAGAACATATATGGAGAGCATATATTGCATCCCAAGTGGGTGCCATAGTAATAGCCCCATATGAGGACTTTCTCTGACATCTAGGACCAGTCCCCTCGCACAAGACTGGCTGTGTCCTCTGTGGGGCTGACAAGGTGATGCATGGACAAATGAACACAAATGCTGCTGTGAACACACAAGCTGGAGCCTCCACCCAAACTGGGCGAGGGCCCATTTGTTGTCTTCACTAGCTCTGGGGCGATCCCACTACTCCAACATCAGCTACTGGGCCACATCCAGCAATCAGAAAATTTTTGCTTAAGGCAAGCTGTGAGGACAAGCTAAAAGGAATTTAATTGCTTTTACCAGGAGTGATTTTTAATTCTTCAAAATAAACCCGTTCACCGCAATATAGACATAGGAAGACAGTTAATTTCCCCCAGTCCCAGCTCTGCTGTTTTAAAGACAATCCTAAGGTAGTCTTTGTAATTGCTTCTTTTGATACTTTCTGACAGCGAAATGGTTTTCAGCCCCTCTGGCCTGCTGGGAGCCAGGTTATGCTCTGCACCATCTGCTCAAGGGTCTAGAAAGACCCCTGCACTTGCCCCTTTCTTCCTTCCTGAGGCCTGATTCCAAGTTTATGCAACATTATACAGGACAAATTTCCCTTTCTCGGTGGAAGTGACTTCAGCATGGATCATGTGCAGCTGAGCCCCAGCTCTCCTTATCTGGTCAGCATATCTCTTGACCAAATCGGTAATCCCTTGGAAAATTGTGAATATGCATTTGTCAGATTTCATACTGTTCTTCCTGAATTTAGAAGAAATATTTTCAGTGAACTGAGTGGAGAAAGTGCTGGGCTTACAACAAGCAACCTCATCCCCACAAAAAGCAAAACCAGAACAACGTTATACGTATACTAAATGTATGTATAGTAAAAATCTGCAGTTTGACATGCTTGAAGGAAAGACAAGGAAATAATTTCCAATAATTTTTCAATTGCCATCAGTTCATTCATTTTTTCCCATTTGCAGTTAATGTGCTAAGCAGTGTTTTTCCTTTTTCAGAAAATATTAAGGAGAAAACTTATTTTCCCCCATCCCCATCTCATGATATATTGAGCACAAAGATTTTGACTTAAAGATTCATACACAAACCTCCTGGAGAGCTGGCTCGTTTTGAAAATTGTTCCCAGGTGTTTTGCGTCTCCTTCTTACTCAAAGATTATATGATTAACATTTTAATGTCCCACAACTTCTTGACTAGTTCCCTAGTAGGATATGAAAACGAAGCCATGAGAGCTAAGCTGTTTGGTATTTATCACACACACTCTGATTGTATTTCAGAGCTCTGGGATTTAAACAGGACGTCAGTCTTTCATAGCCCATTTGGATATCTTGGTCTTCATATAATGCTGCTGGATGAGTATCAAGAACGACTGTTCGTGGGAGGAAGAGACCTCTTGTATTCCCTCAGTTTGGATCGAATCAGCGACAACTACCGAGAGGTGGAGTAAAAAGCTATATATATATTAGTCACTTTGTGGTGTAATTTGGAGCACACAATATCAGAGTTTGAATTACTTGAATTGAAATAATGGAGTTTTTGTAGATGTTTTGTGCATGAACTTTAAGGTCGTATTTATATTTAAAAAAAATACAGTAATTACCATTTTTTCCCAGTAATAATCCATAAGGGTCACTCTAGGTGAAGAGATTTGGAGGACATATAGCTATTTCTACACCATTTTTCAGCATATAGAGCATCTCACACTTAGTGCACACTTGATTTCTGTATCTTCACTATCTTATCAAGGAATAATTTCTCCCTGGTATTTGTGGATTACTTTTCCACAGCAACAGAGAAAACATTAAAAAAAAACATTAAAAATTTAGAACATAACTGTTAAGAGGTATTCAATGGCAGCATTAACCATGCAGCTAATTTTTACCTTTCTTTAGAAACTGGATTTTGCACTGGCTTTGAGCCAGAGGTGCTACTAAGTAGTGACTGAAATTAGCATTTGAAATCTACTCAGTGGTCAGTGGGAGAAAGATGGTTTAAGTCATAAAATTACCAGAGAGCTGGGTATGTTGTAGAAACCACAACTGTTTGGCAAACTGGGAACTGAAGTGGTGGAGAGGCCAGAGTTTGAGCTGATGTGAGCGTTGGCTTCCTTACTGACTTCTGCCCTTGGCAGCTAGGGTTGGAAACATAGGGTGGCAAAGGAAGCTGGTAGAAGCACTGCTTCTGCCTCAACCATCTTGATTGTGGCTAAATGATGCCTTGAAATTTTTCAGCGTTTTCCTCATCTACTTTTTGAAATTTCCCCAAGGTATTTTGGTACATTTTAATTCATTCTCAAATCCATAAATTAATGAAAAAGTGACTAAATAAAGCCCCTCTGGAGAAATATTCGTTTTATTGATGTCTGTACTGCACTGACCACTGACGTTTCAAATTCTTTTATTTCTGCTCCCTTGTTGTGAGTGAATATGATTATTCTCATACCAACATTCTGATCAACCTTACCATAAGCAACCTTGCTTATCTCCAAGTGTAATTAGCATGTTCCACTGCTGTGAATAGATATGATATACTTTACCTTTTTTATAAACAGTTTGGGAAAGGAAATCCTAGATATGGGGAAAGGCATATACTCAGGGAGGTCATTTGAGAATTTACCTACATTAAAAAAAAAAATCAACTCCTCAGAGAGCAATGTTACATACTGAGCTTTGCTCCTCCACAATGAGATATGGGTTAACTCTTTTTCCATTTGATAAAAATTATTAATATCCTGTGATAAGATATTAAAGCTCAGGGATATGGAAACATTTAGGAGTTGTTTCTGTAAAATAAGCTTTTTCCCCCTTCTCTTCTTCTTCGTTTGGCAGTAAATCTGTATAATGACAGGACAGAGCCCTTTATGCTTCTGTCCAACCACCATTGTCCCATCTGAACACACTTTTGAAATTTGTTGCTCTCCCTGTTGTTTTTAGATGGAAGACCAGACATTTACCCTGAAATCATGATCTCTGTCTTGAGACCTGTGTGCAGAGTTTGACAAATTAATGGAAGCTCTTCTTACTTGCTTGCCTGCTTTTATGATGTGCAAAAGATGAGAAACTACAATAAACAGAGTTTGACCTAGCATGTTCAGAAACATGGCCTTACTGGGACTTAGCTCCCTTGAATACAAATGTCATGATCCTTTTCTCTTTTCCCAGTGTTCACTCAGTACATATCTCATACAGTAATAGCTAGGGATAACACGGTTGTCTCACAGCACTACCAGAAAAAGTGTGGAATGAGACATTTCTGTTATTTGAGAGCTTAATTACTGATATACACTAGGAGAAGTACCTGGAATCGAGAGACTAGTTGATTCATTATTACCCATTCGTTATTACCCAAGTTCTTCGTTAATCTGCCTGTAACTGTGTGGTGGTTAGCCTTTGACCTTTTTGTTCATACTGAAGACTTCAGCTTAATTAATCTAAAACACCACTTTTAATGTAATGAAAGTGGAGGCAAGTCCCAGGGTTTTATTCTCTCTCTGGTAACCAGAATGAGTCATTAGCTACCAAAGAGGTGTTTCATAAAGTTGGTAATTTTGGGGTAGATTCATATAGATCTTTTTTACCTTTCGTGTCTAGAGAAGAGTTTATGTGGTTTAATTCGTTGCCATCCCTTTTTCCACAATTAGGAATATAAATATGGTCTCTGAAAACCAAAGTAAACTCATTCCCAGTCAGAGATCTAGCCATTCTTCTGTAAAATGACCCGGTAATTCAGTTCTAGCAAGCATATTAAAGGACCTCCAAAGAAAAACAACAAAATGCTGAGTGGACACAACATGCTTTTGCATTGAGACCTACTGACTGCCAAAGTAATCCAGCATTTCCAAAAAAATTCAGCTTGTGATGCGTATGAGCTATGCATGCCATAAATCTGCATTTAATAGACTATGTTTTTTCCTTAAGGTTCTATCCTCTTCAGCTTTCAAATACAAAGCAGCACTTGAAAGGGTAGATTGCAGCTTTTTCACATAAATTATTAGCTGTTTGTGCATCTATCTTCCAACATTATGTTAAGTATGTATTATCCTCACCACTTTTCACATCCAGTAAAGCAAAGATAAATACAAATAGGGAAAAAATCTTTCAGGATGGAAAATTACTACTGTCATTCTTGCACTGGTTGAGGAATCCAGAAACTCAGGTTGAACTCTCAACTGTGGAATAGACTTTCCAGTCATCTTGGTCAAAGAAAGAGTGTCACTTCTTTGGTCAAATCATATTTCCTTTCCCATTTTGCATTTCTTTTGTACTCCCTGTATCTCTCCTGCCATATAATACACACACAAATTTTCTTACTTAGAGTACTTAACATATATTGTCATAAGTTTTTGAAACAGTTACCCACGCACCTTGGTTTCTATATGAAGAATGCCCTAACAGTAGCAAGAATGAGGGAGAATACAAAATGTGGATATGAATATTTACAGAGAATTAAAGCCATAAAGTTCTTGAAACTTTGTGTAGACCAAAAACTTTGGAGGCTACCCTCCATGTGACCTTTGCTTTCCCTTTGACGCCACTTTTGAAATCAAACTTTACATATATTTGGGATTTGTTCCAAAGTCTTTAATGCTTGTAATGATCTAACACTCTGACAGAGAACTTTCCTTGATATCTGATGCCAAATTTATTTTAAAAAGCATTTCAGTTCATTGTAATTGGTGCCAGAGCAGATCTTTGTTGACAGCAAAATTGAACCTATGCCAGCAGTTCATCACCACTGATTCAGCAGCTCGTAGAGAAGGATGACCTTTGTTTCTACTTTTCATCTCCTACCGGAGTGAAAACAAACTGCATTTCTTCTTGGTCCACAAGCTCCTCATGGACACTCTTTCTCCCTAGTTTCTGCTTCAAAAGAGTTATGAAGAGAAGCCTTCCTACATCTGTAAATAGGCTTGTGCAGGCAGATTTCAGCGTGCTGTTCCTGATCTAGTATGAGATAGCTCCAGATTAGGATTTATATCTCTGTTGTAATAAACTATAGAGCCCTCATAATAAATTCTGCCTCTAGTGAAGCTACTTGTATTTCCATTCCAGAGCTGGCTGAACACAAGCCTGCAAGACCAGGACTGCCTTGTGTCTCCTTTGAATACCACGTAGGAACGTACATATATTCAAACTGAAATGAGAATAACATAATTTAGCTGTGAGTTTGATTACTTGCCTCCCAAGAGGCAAGGTGGCTATGTATTTGTTGATACACATATATGATATCTCGTCATAACCAGATGTTTTTACAGAATTTGTACTTCAGCCAAACACAAGTTATTTGTTAATTAAGCACTTTTTATTGACTTAAACCAAGGATGGGATAGTTGAGTTGCTTAATTGCTCTGTCATATACTAAAGACTAGCTCACACAGCAGCTATTTTGGCCTGAAGTGCTATAAAGCTCATATAATTCAGTGAAATTAGTTTTCTTTAGAGTTGCAATCCTGTTTTTGGGGCTAGTGACTGAATAAAAAAGCTGTTTGTAGGCACTAATTAACATTCCAGCTCCAATTAAAGTTTCCCTCCTTTCTGAATTTGCTCAGTAGTTGTGGTCTGTCCTGCCTTACAATTCAGTTTTTTTCCTGTGAGGAGCATATTTAAAAGCAGCTTTTCCCTGTATTATAAATACAGTGTTAAGATTGCTTCATCTAGGTCTCAAGGATGATAATATTATGGTGAAAGAAGAAAACATCACCAAAGAATTTAAAAATTTTTCACAGTAACCTGCAGGGGTGAAAAGTTTTTTAAAATTATATCCAAGCTAATAATTACATCAAGCATGCAACCCAGTGAAATGTATGTTAGTGTGATGTTATTCCAGTCTAGGTACACAGGAAATTTTTCCAACAATAGTTAATGACAGCTTGCCAAGAGATTGTAATCCTGACAAAGAATCAAGTTCAAAGTTAAAGCTGATAATTGTCATAACTCTAAAGCATAAACATCAGGAAAAATAATATGTGGCAGGTTAAAGGCTACCGTTAGAGCTGATTAATATCTGCATTTCCATGCAGTGCAAACACATCCTACGTTATGCTAGTTAAGTAAAACAGCAATAATTACACAAATAATTAAGTACAGTAAGTACACCTTGGTAAAGTATTACTACCCCAAGACACTTGCAAATTTCTTTGCTAATTATCATATCAGACTGAGCAGCTCTTACAGTTTGTTTAACTGAGCTAAAAAAGCCTTATGATGACTTCAAGATTAAAACCAATAACATTTTTTTTCATGTTTTGCAGAACATTTTTTTACTATGCGCATTTTTTACTACTGTGTTAGATACAAGATGTATGTAAAATAAATTTTGGAATTTAGTGCAACAGTAAAATCTGATATGCAGAGGTTTTTTGGTCTCTAAAACAATATTGAAAAGATTAAAATCTTAATGCTCATTTGTGTTAAAACTCACAAGCCTCATGAGATTTATGAGTCTTAAAAAATAAATTCTGGATAAAAAAGCTTCTTCACGAGACTCATTACTAAAGTAATAATTCAGACCCATCTTCTTAAGGCAACTAACAGGGACTTGCCTTAGAGGTAGGTAAATTGCTACAAACATCTAAGATAGATTCCTGCGCCTTTGTACAACCTGTGGAAAAGGTACAGAGATGTTTACCTTTCTTATTCCTTCTGTTAGGCATCTTTTGTTAAGATAAGCCATTTTAAATGTCCCAATATGGAATATGCATACGACTGAACCAACACAGAACTAGGGCTTTGTTTGGAGCAGGATTTGTGCAGAAGTGGCTTTAGAAAGCAGACACTTAGTAGCAGTGGCAGATAAAACGTCAGAGGGTAGCTCCTATTACTCTTTAGCCTTTTAATTATAGCAGCTTGCCCAGGAAGCAAAGCCCTCCATCTCCTCTGCAAGAGGTTTGTGCACACATCCTCTGCTCCTCATTAGATCATGGAACAGATCCTCCTGGAAGATATGTCAAAACACATGGAAGACAGGCAGGTGACTAGGGACAGCCAACATGTTTTCGCTAAGGACAAATCGTACCTGGCTGAACTAGTGGCCTTCTACAATGGAGTGACTGCCGCAGTGGACAAGGGAATAGCTGTGGGTGTCATCTACCTAGACTTCTGTAAGACCTTTGATATGGTCCTCCACAACATTCTTACCTCTAAATTGGAGACATATGGACTAGATGGATGGACTATTAGATGGAAAAGGAATTTGTTGGATGGCAATGTCCAAAGTGTTGCAGTCAACGGCTCAATATCCAAGTGGAAACCAGTAACAAGTGGTGTCCCTCAAGGGTCTGTACTGGGACCAGCACTATTTAATATCTTCACCAACAACAGACAGTGGGTTTGAGTGCACCCTCAGCAACTCTGTGGATAACATTAAGCTGAGTAGTGCAGTTGATTTTCTAGAGGTATGAATGCCATCTAGGGGATCTTGACAGGCTGGAGGAGTGGGCCCATGTGAACTACATGAAGTACAACAAGGTCAAGTGCAAGATCCTGCACCTGGGTCAGGGCAATCCCCAGGATCAATACAGACTGTGGGATGAACAGATTAAGACCAGTCCTGAAGAGAAGATCTTGAGCATATTGGTGGAGAAAATTAGACGTGAACTGCCAATGTATGCGTGCAACCCAGAAAGGCAGTCATATCCTGGGTGCATCACAAGAAGTGTGACTAGCAGTTTGAGGGAGGTGATTCTCCACTCTCCTGAAACCCTACCTTAAGTCGTGCATCCAGCTTTGGGGTGCCCAGTACAAGAAAGACACAGACCTGTTAGAGCAGATCCAGAGGAAAGCCACAAAAATGGTCAGAGGGATAGAATACCTCTACTATGAAGAAAGGCTGAGATGGCTGTGATGTTCACCTTGGGGAAGAGAAGGCTCTAGAGAGATCTTATGGCAGTCTTTCAATACGTAAAGGGGGCTTAGAGGAAGACATAGACTTTTTACCTGGGCCTGTAGTGACAGGATAAGACACAAAAGTTTTAAACCAAAAGAGGGTAGATTTAGTTTGGACACAAAGAAGAAATCTTTCACACTGAGAGTGGTGAGGCACTGGAACGAATTGCTCAGAGAAGATGTGGATGCTGTGGATCATTGGAAGTGTTCAAGGCCAGGTTGGATGAGGCTTTGAGCAACCTGATCTAGTGGAGGGTGTCCCTGCCTAGGACAGGGATGTTCTCTCTAGGACAGGGAACTAGATGTTCTCTAAAGGTCCCTTCCAACCCAAACAATTCTATGATTCTATGATTCATTCTATAGTTCTATGCTAAGGACCAAATTCTTGTTGCTTATACTGCAGCTGCTTTTCAACATTCCAAATAAAGCAGGGGCATTGGGTTACCTTTTCGGCTTTTTTAATCTTAATTCTGTGTATGCATTTAATTCAGCATGTCTTAAGTGGAAAATGTGCATATATTTTCAGTAGCACTGGGGCTAAGTATCCAAATACAAAAATGGTCACCTACACACGGTGTATTTAATATTAGGTTACAGAGTCAAGTGTTTTATTCCCTCTGCAGTTTCTCTGTTCCTAACAGCCAACTCCACCTGATATGGGCAAAAGCCCCCATTTTAGCCTGCTAGTTAGAATATTTCCTTGGGAAGTGGAAGCTCTGACTTCAAACTTTTAGGCTCAGGGGATCCTAGAATTCACATTTCCTAATTTCTAGTCTTTTGGGTTAAGGACTGGCTGTTGCCTATTCAGTCCTTGACCAGTGAGTAAGCCAAGTTCGACCCTGAGTTCTGCACTGAATGAACCAGCAACGGTCTGAGCAGGGTGTCTGGATGAGTGCCCTCATGGGAGATCATCAGAGTTCTGGTACTTCCCCAGCCTACACAACAGCAATGCAGAGACTAGAGAGTTACTTCTAATGATACGTAGGTTACTATAAGACCATCTGACTGAAAACAAAGGTTCTGATTAATTTTAGGTTCCTTGCAGGATTTAGGTGATGTCTGAACATAGGTGCTCTGATTCAGGCACTGACACCTAAACACTGACAAGCTGATGGCTGTATAGCTGACCTCTTGCTTTTAAGCACTAGGCCTCTAGGATTTATAATTTATCCCTCCTTTTCTTGTATTTTATTATATTAACTCCAGATTTTCCTGGGTTAGAACCATTTCAAGAAATCTAAGAATTCAGTTACAAAAAAAGGAAGAAAAAAAGCCTAGTAGAAGAACTTAATTTTAAAATGTTTTCCAGCTAGAATAATAATTTTGATTGGACTATTGACAAAAAATATCTTAATGATGACATTCATTTTTTGATATTTATTTGGTTTCAGCCAAGCCTGATATCAGTGAACTGAACACGATTCTGTTTTCATATTTAAGAGTTCTAAGAAATGAAGTAATCATTCCATTCTGCATTGTTTAACATTGTTTTCATCCAAACAAATCATGCATTTGGAATGAAACCTAAATTTTATACAGTAGGTAGTTGAAAAATCTCACTTGTGTAATTTGGCTTCTCAGCTAGTAATTGACTATGAAGAGCCAATCTTACTCCCATGAGGTTAATTGCTGACCCTAATTAAGTTCACTGCAAACTACTTTCTTTCCTAAGCAGCACTTAAAGAAGGCAATCAGTAGTTCAAACTTAATATTCTATGTTGAAAGTCACCGATAATTTAACAGACATGTTTCTACTGAATTTATATAAAATGTTCCATACATTAACTTCCTTTAAATTCTGTTGACTGGAATTAAGTTTGCTGAGTTACCCTAAGCAAAGCAGTTATGTTTAAACAAAATTATTTCTTATCTTCTTGTAAACTTATACAGATATTTAAAAACTTTTTTTTTTACTTTATAACTGTTCAAATGGTATCAGAAACATAATCAAACTTTACAACATCCAACAAAAAATTTCTATATAGTATGTTAAGTATAAAGACAAGTGCAAAGTCCTGCACCTGGCACAACATACCCAAAGACCCCAGTACAGGTTAGAATCCATGTGGCTGGGGAGCAGCCTTGCTGAAGGGGGCCTGGGGATCCTGGCCAACAACAAGCTGAGCATGAGTCAGGAGTGTGCTGCTGCAGTAAGGAAGGCAAATTGGATCCTGGGCTCTGTTTGCAGGGGCGTTATTTTGATCATCCTTCTCTACTCGGCACTGGTCCCCACAATACAAGAAAGATGTGAACAAACTGGAGAGGATCCAAAGGAAGGCCACAGAAATGGTCAAAGGGTTGAAAAACCTGCCCTGTGAGAAAAGACTGAAGGACTTAGGTCTTTTCTCCCTTGAGAAGAAAAGGCTCAGGGGGAACTCATCACAGTATTCCAGCACTTAAAGGGCAGCTACAAGGAGGACAGAGGCTCTCTTTTCACAAAGAGCCACATGGAAAAGACAAGAGACAACAGGTACATGTTGCACCAGGAGATAATAAAGAAATATTTTACAGTGAGAACAATCAGTCACTGAAACAAGCTCCCCAGGGACATGGTGGAGTCTCCACCACTGGAGGTTTTAAAGATGTGATAGGACAGGATGCTAGATTATACCATCTAGGCTTCCTTTCCCAAGAAAATTTGGAGGACTTTCAAGGTCCCTTCCAACCTGGGCTGTTCTATGATTCTACAATTCTGTTCTATGAGTCTTTCATGTGAAAAGTAGCGGCAAAGCTGGACTGACATGATCAGACTGGCAATTGACTTATTTTCTGGTTTTGTGGTTTTTTTTTTCTCAGATCCATTGGCCTAGTACACCTCTGCAAGCAGAAGAATGCATAATTAAAGGAAGAGATGCTGTAAGTATCATTCATTACAAATCAAATATATTTTAATTATACCAGTGGCTGGTCCAAAACAAGGATTCAGGCATCCCTAAACTTCAGAGAGATCAAAGCACAGATATAATCCCAAGTGTTGCATGTTAAAAGCATATAACTACTGTGAACACACTAAATTGTTAGTTTAATTGCTTTTCAAACCAGCTCATAAATGGGCAATGAACACCTTTGATCATCTGAACTTTCTCCTAATTCTTTTTGTGGTGATAACAAAGAAAGTACCTTAATAATTCTCCTTTCCCATTTTTATTTCCCTTTATTTTCATACACATAGGATACTTTCTCCATTCAAACTTTTTCACATTCAAATTTATCTTCAAAATTCACATTCTCTAGAATACTTTCAAAAAAGCAGTGAAGTTATTAGTAATTATAATATATTCTCTAAATTGTTTTGCCCTATAGGTTTTTGGGTATATTAATAAAAATATTCTGGTTTAGTGAGCCCCAAAACTGTTCTGTTCTTGTTATTTAGTGCTTTAACTGTAATCAGTTCCAAGGGAACGACCTGAATGCTCACTGACATACAGCAGCTGATATCATTGGCACCACAGGGTGAAAGTTCTTCCGGATGGGAGCTCTCTTTAATTTTGCAGTGCTCATTATCTGCACCTCATAATCACACAGCAAGTACAGCACCTCATAAATCCCACAGCTGAGAGAGCTCCCATTGTACCAAAGGATTTGAAAATGATGATAAATTTACAGCAACAGCAACAGGAATGTAGGACATAGAAGGATGCTTGCACAGTTTTCCCACAAACACAGCAAACATATTCCCAGTGAAGATTATGAAGCTATAAAGATTCCCGTTGAAGTACAAGCATGAGAACTCTCCACATCAAGTGAATCAGTGAACAAGATTGGAAAACAATAATTATAATAAAAAACCAACATGATACTTTACTCCTTGCACCCATCTGGCTTAGGACTCATCCTTTTTGAGGTATCCTAAAGGTTCATTGCATTTTTCTGAATGTTTTTGTAGCCTTGAGAATTTCAGGTGGCTTTAGCTCAAAACAATGATTTTCTACATTATCCAAACTTTGTGGTTGTATTAAATGAATCCAAACCCTAAATTATTTGAGCTTTATTTAATGCTACCTCTCAGCATTAGCTGTTATTGCAAATAAAGCTCTTTCATCATTCCTTCACCACTACTTGATGGGATTTATTTTCTGGTACTTTAACAATTTTCTTTGGGTTAAATAAATAGAGAAATAGGTACTGTTGTTCCAATGTAACGTAAAAATCAGGTATCTCTATTTTTTGAAATTAGAGAATTTTTCAATAATCACGAGACTCCAGAGCTGGAGTCTTTAAGAAAAAGATGTTAAAATTGTAAAAGCTGGAAATATTGTAATACCAAACAATAACAAATAATATTCTGATCCTTACACGAGACCTAATTGTGTGTAGGCCTGTGTGAATGAGTAAGACTAATTAATTCCAGGGAAAACTTAGTAATTTTCGTTAGCATGCTGAGTATTCAGTAAGATAAACTGTTCAACCTGAAAGGAATTTAAATTAGAATCAAAATATTTCCTGTTAATTTTCTTTTCATATTCATTTTTTGTTGCAATAAACCAATATTGGTTTAATGGCATAATGTCTTTGACATTTCTAAGTTCTTCTTGCTATTTTTCGCGCTCTAGTCTCAGAAAAATATTGTTCATCACTGCTCTTTCAAACCTTTTTGCTTATTTCCATTCCATTTCTTTCTTTATTTTCCTTTGCAAAAGATGTTACTCAGTGCATAATTAATATTTAGTAGAACTGAATAAGTTGTAATAAGTATCTCAGTGTTGAGGTACTTCATGTTTTCTCTGTACCTCTTTCTATATAACAGAGCATGCTACTTTTACAAGCTCTTACAACCTTTAAAAGTTATCAGTTCATCTTGCAGCAGTAAAACTGCAAGTATTGTAGTCATAAACACGGTTTCAGAGAGCTTGTAACAGACTTAATAGGACAGTTGGAAAAGCCTTAACACCTGCATCATCTTAAACTCAGACCACAATTTTCTGATCCAGATCAAGCCAAGCTAAAAATCCTTCCACTGTCATCCAGTGTGCCAGGAAACACACCTGTTGGCCTGTGGTGTAAGCGCTTTCTATCTTTTCAATTAGTCTATCCGAACTGGAAAACATTCAAATATAGAAATCAAATTCCAGAGTGATGACTCCTTCACACTGAGAAGTTCCAGATGAATAAAAATCCGCAGATCTATTAACATGTCTACAGAGCCTCCTAAAGACAACCACATCATTTAAATAGTTAATATAGTAGAAAGAAAACTTATTTTAATGATCCCTTGGCTGATGCATCTCTTCCTTGTTATGTGTACACGATATTACTAGTGGGGCCAGCAGCAAAGCTTAATTGCCAGGCACTTCCCAGAATAGAACCTTTTTTCATTTGTCTATAAATGATAAAGTCTAGCCATTCGGAATTACTTTTCCCTATATTTGGTATCTACCTCATCCTGCTTTTTCTGCAGAAAATTTCAGGCTTTTCTATGAAGGTGCACAGAAGGAAAAATGTACAGCTTTTGCTCATTTGAAATAAACCCAGAGATCTGTTTTCCTCCATAGTGCTTTTGAGACAGATCAAGAGCTTAAAATACACGTGGATAAAAAAGGAAACCCTGGAGTAAAGACCAGTCCACCACTGAGCCAGAACAGAGGGGATAAGTCAGGAAGCTCATACTTGGAGGGGAGGGCGAATGAGGAACAGCATCACTGTCCATTGAAGCATCTATTCAGAAACTGCAGAACATCATAAAATTCCTGTGCATTACCATTCCACTACCACCAGTCAGCAAATATTTGTGAAATGCACATATGAAGTGGGTATCTCTGTCTTTCAGTGCTGATCCATGTACAAAGGGTCACATCCTACTAATCTCAACTCATCCGTCGATTTGTCTGACCATTCAAGTAGCGGGTTTTTTTCAGTGGGTATAAAAAAATTTGTCCAGGTGAGAGACCATGTGGTTGCCACACGAAGACTTTATTTTTTTAAGTTTCCTTTTTGAAAAAAGGAACAAATTAGCTAAGAAATAAATTCCAAAAGTAAGGTATGACAAGGTTTATGTGTCCTTTGCATATACATAATATTTAATTACACAAGTTACCTGTCAGTGTAGGTACCTGCTTCTTTCAATTAGCATGATATATCTTCGAGATGAACAATTAAGGAGAATTATGTAGCAAAGGAGAATTTATTTGTCGGAGCAGTTGGAAGATTTATGCTGAATGACACAAGTATTTGAAGAAAGAAGAAAGATGGTTTCTTAGTTTTGAACCCAATATAGATCTGCAAGAGCTGAATTCTTCCCATGGCCCTGCCACAGATTCATCCTCTGCGACATTAAGTTCTTGCAGATGGTCAATAAGACCCAGGACTGTTCTCATATAAATATAGCCGTCTAAAAACCAAAGCAGTCACCAGTGAAGGCAGCAAATTTTCAAAAAGGAAATTCCTCCACTCTGTTTTACACGTTCATTTTAAGACAGAATTAATTGCCTTTTGGAGATGTCTGACCTTCTTTGCTGATTACAGAAAAAAATGAGGAGAACAGCATAAATTACTTGTCTAAACTTTAGAATAGCTAAAGTTAGCTAAGATTAATCCCATGATAATTGTCTTATTAAACTTGGTGTGACTGTCTTAAAATCCAGGGTCTGAGTTGCAGAAATGTTGAGCATTGAATGGAAATTAACAGAAATTTTCCTCCAAACAAAGAAATCATTGCAAAATGTTAAATACTCTGTAAAACCAAGTCCCAGGAGTCCCAAAATCAATGGATACCTTTATCTCACTCTCTCAATTTCTACTTTAGCGCAAGAAGGATAATGACACCAAATCTCAAAGGAATGTTTGAAAAATTTTTAATTGTAATATTTATCAAGCTGCAAATACACTAATAGGTCCCTTGGTATTGCACCAGGGTGAACGAATTTCTTCTTCAAAAGAGGGTTTGAACAGTGGGAACAGATAAATCATGAGGCTATATAATATAAAAATATTGATTAGAAATTAATTACACAAGAAATTAATGATGCAGTGGTCTTATGGAAAAAAATGCAAGAAAAAAGTGTTGTTTTTCTTAAGATGAAGTTTTTTAAACTTGAGAGAGAAGCCATTTGCTGACTAGCCACATCTCACGCTCTGAGTCTAATGTCTAGTGCAGCTAACAATAGTAAGTAAAACAAATATTTAGATTTGCAGAATATCTCTGAGATTAAAGAAAAACAAAAGTGTGTTTTATGACTTGATAACTCCTAACTGGTTAAGCACCTAAAATAAATCAGTGCCCTAAACTTGCTTTTTTCTTCGTGTCAAAAGTGTCCATCCACTAATTTGGCGGCACTAAGCTACTAGCACGAAGTGGGAGAACTATGATGTTATATTTAACAGACTAGAATCTTCAATATGCAAAGTATTGTCTAAAAACACCTAAAGTATTAAAAAAAAAGCTTTGTAAAAAAGTGCTAATATTTTCCTGTGTTTGTTTTTCGTGTGAACTAGGATGAATGTGCAAATTACGTCCGTGTCCTTCACCGATACAACAGAACACATCTTCTGGCTTGTGGAACAGGAGCTTTTGATCCACTCTGTGCTTTTATTAGAGCTGGACATCCATCAGAGGTAAGAAATTTGTTATACAGTAGTGATTCTTTTGGGATGGATTCCAGCAAAGCTTCTACTGTTAAAAGTAAATATTTACAATCAGGTGCTCAGAGTCCTCATGAAAACCATACAAGAGATATTTTCCCTGATGAATTGTAATACTGGTCTAAAATTCAGCCTGTGACTAGAGGAACTCAATAGTGATTGAAAGTATGTTTTGGAGAATAGTGCAAAAATCTCAAAGTAATTTTCATCTTAGAATTTTATTACTAAATAAGCTGATATAGCAATTCTTATCAAAAATTGTTAAATAGTTTTGCATTTTTAGCTAAATCTGTAGTTTTTAAATGAAATAACATACCACACAATGCAATACACATTGGGTTGATGGGAGACAGAATATCTTAATAATTCTTTGCTAAATTCAGCGTCTTAGTGTTGATAATAAGCAGCAAGCATGTGTTAGCTCCCTAATGACACTTGTAGCTGAGTGAAATAGTACTGCAGAGAACTGCAGCATACGATCAATATTGTCAATACATTTCTTATGCAAAAACAGAATTGTCTGGATTTTTCACAAATCTGGATCCTTTCTGTCTCATTTATATTAGATCAGGGTTAAAGAATCAGCAAAAGTATCAACCTCTCCTCAGGCATTCAACCTAATCCTGATTATATGCAACCGATGTGTTGCTACATGGAGGCCAAAATGCTGATTGGTTCATGCTGCTTACATCCCACTTCCTTGCACCCTTGTTTCATCACACTCCTATTGCCAATCTAAAAAAAATATATGGAGTTTATGAATATATCCTGAAATTCCTGACATAAAAAAATGTTCTTGAAGGGATGAATTTCTACAACTGTTATAAGATTGATTTTGTGGACAAGTTATAAGTTATATTACTAGGTCTGAACCTTGGAAGTCCAGACTAAGTAAAAACTGGTCACTCAAAGTTATCCCTTATCATATACCAAGTAATGCTGAAGAAATTGTTTATTCAGTTGTAAAGTAAAACAAGTGGTAAGGGATCCCGCTGTTTATCTGAGCTGACCTGCAGTCAGAGAAGGATTCCAGTAGACTGCTAGAGAGGCACGTGATGACTGCTTTAGGAATCTGACCAGGGATTCTTGGTCATGCACTTTGTGAGGTGGGACTTAATAGGTGAAAATCACCTGTAGCCCAAAGGTAAGATTGGCTTTTACTGAAAAATGTCAGGAAGACATGCTGGAAAATGGTCTTTCTTAATTGGTTCATATGTAGTGATGTCTCCTGACAAAGTTGAGCACTTGTCGTGGAGCTGATGCTAAAGCACCATCCAAGAGAGTTCTTGCTTCCCCCTATGGCCAGGAGTGGGATTCTCAAGGTGACTACAATTCACAGAATCACAGAATCACAGAATGGTTTGGGTTGGAAAGGACCTTAAAGATCATCAAGTTCCAAGCCCTCTGCCATGGGCAGAGACACCCTCCACTAGCCCAGGTTGCTCAAAGCCTCATCCAGCCTGGTCTTGAACACCTCCAGGGGTGGGGCATCCACAGCTTCCCTGGGCAACCTGTTCCAGTGTCTCACCACCCTCATAGTGAAAAATTTCTTCCTAATATGTAGTCTAAATTTACCCTCTTTTAGCTTATACCCGTTACCCCTTGTTCTCTCTCTGATAAAGAGTGCCTCCCCATCTCTCCTGTAGGCCCCCTTCAGGTACTGGAAGGCTGCTATAAGATCTTCCCGGAGCCTTCTCTTCTCCAGGCTGAACAACCCCAACTCTTTCAGCCTGTCCTCATAGGGGAGGTGCCCCAGCCCTCTGATTAATTTTGTGACTCTCCTCTGGACTCTCTCCAACAGGTCCATGTCTTTTTTATGTTGGGGGCCCAACATCTGAACACAGTACTCAAGGTGGGGTCTCACAAGAGCAGAGTAGAGGGGGAGAATCACCTCCTTTGACCTGCTGCTAATGCTTCTTTTGATGCAGCCCAGGACACGGTTGGCTTTCTGCACTGCAAGCGCATACTGCCGGCTCATGTTGAGCTTCTCATCCGCCAATACCCCCAAGTCCTTCTCCTCAGAGCTGCTCTCTATCCATTCTCTGCCCAGCCAGTATTTGTGCTTGGGATTGCCTTGACCCACCTGCAGGACCTTGCACTTGGCCTTGTTAAATTTCATGAGGTTTGCATTGGCCCACCTCTCAAGCCAGTCAAGGTCCCTCTGGATGGCACCCCTTCCCTCCAGCACGTCCACCACACCACGCAGCTTGGTGTCATCAGCAAACTTGCTGAGGGTGCACTCCATCCCACTGTCCATGTCTCCAACAAAGATGTTAAACAACACTGGTCCCAGTACTGACCCCTGCAGAACACCACTTGTCACTGGTCTCCATTTGGACGTTGAGCCATGGACCACAGCTCTCTGAGTGTGGCCATCTAGCCAATTCCTTATCCAAAGAGTGGTCCTTCCGTCAAATCTATGTCCCTCCAACTGAGACAAGAATGTCACATGGGACTGTGTCAAAGGCTTTGCACAAGTCCAGGTAGATGATGTCAGTTGCCCTTCCTCTATCCACCAGCGCCGTGGCTCTCTCGTAGAAGGCCATGAAATTAATCAGGCACGATTTTCCTTTGGTAAAGCCGTGTTGGTTGTCGTCAATAACCTGCTTGTTATCCATGTGCCTTAGCATAGATTCCAGGAGGATTTGCTCCATGATCTTGCCAGGCACAGCGTTGAGACTCACTGGTCTGTAGTTTCCCGGGTCTTCTTTATTTCCTTTTTTAAAAATGGGGGTTATGTTTCCCCTTTTCCAATCTGCGGGAATTTCACCAGAGTGCCACAGCTTCTCGAATATGACTGATAGTGGTTTGGCAACTTCATCTGCCAGTTCCTTCAGGACCCGTGGATGTATCTCATCAAGTCCCATGGACTTGTGCACCTTCAGGTTCTTTAAATGGTCTCAAACCTGATCTCCTCCTACAGTGGGCAGTTCTTCCTTCTCCCAGTCACTGCCTTTGCCTTCTGCAACTTGGGCAGTGTGGCTTGAGCTTTTGCCAGTGAAGACTGAGGTAAAGAAGTCGTTAAGTACCTCAGCCTTCTCTACATCCTGGGTCACAAGGTCTCCCGCTTTCTTCCGGAGGGGGCCCACATTTTCCCTAGTCCTCCTTTTATCGCTGACATAATAGAAGTTCTTCCTGTTACCCTTAATATCCTTGGCCATATTTAATTCTGTTAGGGCTTTAGCTTTCCTAACCTGATCTCTGGCTTCACGGACAGTGTCTCTGCATTGTCCCCAGGCTACCTGTCATTGCTTCCATCCTCTGTAGGCTTACTTTTTTAGTTGAAGTTTGCTCAAGAGTTCCTTGTTTGTCCATGCAGGCCTCCTGGCATTTTTGCCTGCCTTCCTCTTTGTTGGGATGCATCACCCCTGGGCCTGGAGGAAGAGATCCTTGAATATTAGCCAGCTTTCTTGGGCCCCTCTTCCCTCCAGGGCTCACATGAGTCCACATTAGAGGCAGGTTCAATTTTTTGAATATTATTTAAAAAATAATACAGAGTGAACCATAAAGACCAACCTCAATGATGATTATGAGAAAAAATAAAACTTCAAAATAGATTAAGTCACAAGTGCTTTCCTTTCCATTTCCAGGTATTTCAGAATATTTGCCAAAATCTTTAAACTGTATTATAGTCAGTCGACATGTGTGTATATATACACATATATATAAAAGAAAACACGAAAGAGTTGTGTTTAATGTTTTATGCAGCTGAACTTGGATAAAATAGACAAATTGGAAAAGATCTTCTACATCTTAGAAAATTAAATCTTACTTTTGGATTATATTTGAATTACCTTTTTCTCAGTTGTTCCACATCAGAATTACTCAGTTTATCAGTTTGTACATAATGTGTTTCCCCTAATTTTTTTTCTCACAAATTTCATCTTCAGCTCTCCAAACCAAACTTGTTTTATTCTGTTTCTTACATCACTTTAATTGTTGTACTCCACATTCAACTGACAGTTTTGTACCTAATGAGTTAAAGCAGCCACAGTTCACACTTGTCCCATATCTACAGTATTGTTTATTGATCTATTGGCCAGAACAATAGGAAAACAGAGGACAGGGGCTGGAGCTGATTTAAAATAAGAACTTGGCTCAAATAAATATTAATTGCAGATATAAAATTTTTAAAAGTATACTCATATAAATCTATTAAGGTATTTACTTTAGTAAAATTTTTAATAAGCTTTTCTAAGTAAAGATGTATCCCCTTGACAAGCCAAACTAGAATCACACCACCAGAAACAATCTCCAACGATCCAATCCATGCCGTGCACCTCCAACTGATGTCAAAATCAGAAGCATCTGAGAAGTTAACACCCCAGCGCAGTAGATACATTTGAATTTATTTGAATTGCAGAAACACAGTTTCTAAAACTGAGGAAGAAACTAATTAATAAACAATTTTAAAATAAGTCAACTTTGCATGTCTTCTTTACTCCTCTCATGAACCTTCTGTCAGGCTTCCTGGTACAGTTTGAAGGAAGCAGTGTCTATATATTTAGAAATGTTATTTAAGAAAGTATAAGCAACAGGCTAATAAAAATAGAAACCAAACAAACAAAAAATGAGAAACAAGACTTCTGTATAAGAATGAGTGGCCCGTGATCCTTCCCTTATGTATTACTGTCTTTCCTTCCCTTCTTTTTGTTTATTATTCTCCCTTGTCAATCTGAAGTTCTAAAATGTTACCCACACAAAAGTCATGGGAAAATTACCATTCTTCTGTTTGTGTAGACCAACAGGAAATATATTTGCTACACTAATAAGTAGCTATATTAGTTTCCTTTATCAGAAAAGCTGACCATCAGGATTAAAAAAGGTGCCATGTTTGTGGTAGGTTAAAAATAACACTTGGTATGTGATTGAGTGGGTAAATTGTAATCTTGCTTTCTTTGACTGATAAGAACATCATGTAGCTGCAGCGAGTGAAGGGACAAGATCCTTTCTCAGAAAATTCCAATTCTGTCTCTGTTTGCTGACATCTGTTTGGCCTGAGTATCCTGATCCAATGACTTCTGATTACTGTCCTCCATTTCTTCCACCTCAGCTCTCTGTGCTGTTTCTCACTGTCTGACTGCCATGGAAAGGAGAGTAACAAATGAAAAAGTCTTAAAAATATAATGATACTATTCCACTTCTAAACAGGACCCCAACGCCTTTATTGAAAAACTAGTAAAACTCAGACTTTTAATTTGAAAGATGAAAACTGGTTTGTGATATGTAGATATATGCAGTTAAATGCAGTTCATAATATGCAGCTGGCTGAAAGGAACTTTTTTTTAGATATTGTTGACATTTTTAGTTAAAAATATTGAACTTCAGCATAAGTAAAATCTAACTTTGATCTGCAAACTACCTTGCTTCTGAACAGAGACTCTTTAAGTAGCACAAGGTGTATTTGAGACATATGAATTTCAACAACAACGTTTGTAGACATGTTGATGTATAAATGATGGGAGGTAAAAAGGGACCCCTTATAGCAGACTTCTATGTATCTAGATCGCTAGCTAATGCAGCGCACGAAGCTAGATTCACTCTTCTGTACAGAACTATGAATCAGCAGCATCAACACAGAGGCAATACTTGCTCCGTAGTCAGGGCCTTAACAAATTTTTCAGTAGTGTTTCCTAAGCTGATGGTGAAGGGAAGATACAACCCTCTCATCAAAAATGGCAGGGTTACTAAATTACAAACTGTGTATAAATACAATTTAGAGACACAGGCATTTTAAAATATGATAGAATAGCAGGACTATATTTTCTAAAACCTTATCTCTCACAATTTACTGAGCAAGCCAAAGAGAAACAATCTGTTGGAACAAAACATCCTGTTAAGGCTCTTGTTCTCAGTACTCACTAGTCTCATGTTGTAGGAAAATTTATTTCATGTTGGCTTACAACAAAAGTTTACATAACAGTCATCCATTTCTGAATAGCTGTTTGTTAAGAAAACGAAGCATTACCATTTTTCCTTTGAACTGTGAGAATAACCCAGAGCCATGATCATAATTGCACTGTATGGTGTCCTAATCTACTATTTATCACGTCTTTGTGAGGTGCAATCCAGTTTATGAAAAAGAGCATTCTGATTCCTGTATAAAGTCTTACATTCTTGTGCAACTGCAAATTCACCCTTTCATATCAGAAACAAGCATGAACTGTGTCTTGCAGAACACTGAGCTCTTGTCAGTAAATAGTGAAGTGCCTCATTGGCAAACCACTGCTGCTTGGAAATTACTAAAAATCATAACCTCTATGTTTCTCAAAAAACACAGTAAAAATGTCCATTCCCCTAACCAGTCTCTCTAGAAAATATTATTATAATTTATGTAATAATTGAAATGTGCTTTAAAGTCTTTCACAATCAAATTGTACTGTAATACATTATCTGTCTTTGAATGCTTTTTTCATGCTTTTCATGGTTTACAGAAATTTAATGATATTATGTATTTTGCCTTAACATAAATAATTACATTTGAATATGTTGATCATATAAAACAAGCAATAAATATTGAATTTATTGAATTCTACCTCAAACTTGTGTTGCACCACGAAAGTCTAACCAAATATATTTTTCTAAACCAAATTATTTATAAATTCTATTATATACTGTGTATCCATTTGGAAGATAAAATATATAATGGTTTACTGCAGCAATTCTATTGCAATATTCATTTAATTTATATTGCTTTGGAATTCCAGGCTGTTCACTTTAGTAAAGCTGTTGCCAGATATTACCTTTCTAAAAATATAAAGTGTAGTGACAGCAACATGCAGCTTTCTATCTTTTTCTCTCTTTCTAATTACTTTGACTCTGATGAATGTTGCGTTCCCAAATTTAAACATTTCAGCAAATTACCCAATGTTTTTCTGCAGTTTAGAAATAAATTACAAATTGGGAAAAATAAGACTGCTGACTTTGCAAAAGAACATATTACAAAATCTTGTCCAAAAAACCATAAGCAAGTTAATTGTCAGACAGTAAGTGTGTTCATTATCACCGACTTAATTAAATACTTCCAAATGTCAAAAATACATGCAGGTCTGAAAAGGCTGAGTTCCTCCAATTTCTATTTGTCTATAATCCAGAAATGAAGGAGAGTTCATTTCATTAAAATCAACATTTTTGTCCTGAGGAAAGCAAGAGTCAGAGACCCTCAACTCCAAAATTCCCATGATGAATTGAATATACATCCTTCCTGTATGCTGTGTGAGAAAAAAAATGAGATAAGTCTTCAAATGAAATACAGAAGATGAAGACAGTGCAGAAAAAAAAAAATTTACTCCTCTTCCGTTCTCACCAAATCAACTTTGTCACTCCTATTGCCTTTGATGCCAACAAGGGGGTGGGGAGAGGTGGTGGAGAAGCATCTGCATCCAGTCTCTTCCTTTTGCATTTATATGAACTTCTCAGTTTTGGTAGAAGACAATGAGTATTGGAATAAGAGCTTTCTATCTCATTCTGTGTTTTTGCACATCTGTTAGTAAAACAGTACACCACTGCTGTTCTACATAGCTCAAAATATCCCAGGTGAATTATGAGGAACCTTAGATAAATCAAATGAGCTATCCACAGTCAGGCAATAATTTTATCTTAATGAGTTATCTGTTCAGCACAGCAACAGGTTTTAGGGGAGCTCCAGAGGCCTTCCAGTGATCCAAAGCAGCTTATTACCTAACTCACAACGCAGCTTTAACAAGTCCAGATGGGAGTTCCTCCAAATATGGCTAAGAAGATTACTCTGCCTCCACAGTACTGGCAAAATGAGTGGAAATTCCAAAATAAAACAATGTGCAGAAATAACATCCGAAGCTTTTATAATCTATATGGTGACAAGATAGAGCTGGTTCCTGAAGTGGAAGGCATCTCTGCACGACAAAACCTGTTGTGGGAAAGGAAGTTATGGGAAAGAACAGTACATGAAGGATTTTTCTTCCAGAACACACTGTAAATTTTAATATGCATATTGAACAGGCAGAGTACATTTTCAATGCCTCATTTGACTCAGTAAACTGCCTACAGCTGTATTTCTCCACATCAGAAGGCTGATGGACTGTCACTTTTTCCACAAAATGCATTGCTTGTTTCTGGGAGTCTCCCTTAGGTGTTCCTCATCTGTTGAATTCCTTATTGTGTTATTTCCTCTCCAATTAGCCAGATGAAATTCTGCTTATCAGGGAACACCAGTGCTAAATACTAAGTATTTAAGGCCTGTTAGAAGGGAATTGCCTTTAGTGAAGCAACAAGTGTATTTGCTTGGAGAACAGTCCCATCAAGTTTTCGGATAACACCAAGCTGTGTGGTGCAGCTGATGGGCTAGAAGGAAGGGATGCCATCCATAAAAACCTGGACAGGCTCGAGAGGTGGGCCCATGCCAACTGCACGAAGTTCAACAAGACCAAGTGCAAGGTCTTAGTGGGTTGAGGCAATCCTAAGCACAAATACAGGCTGGGTGGAGAGTGGTTTGAGAGCAGCCCTGAGAAGAAGGACTTGGGGGTGTTGGCTGATGAGAAGCTGAACATTACCCAGCAATGTGCGCTTGCAGCCCAGAAAGCCAACCAGATCCTGTGCTGCATCAAAAGAAGCGTGGTCAGCAGGTTGAGGGAGGTGATTCTCCCTCTCTACTCTGCTCTCATGAGACCCCACCTGCAGTGCTGCGTCCAGGTCTGGGCCCCCCAAACCCAAGAAGGACATCAAGGTGTTGGAGCGGGTCCAGGGGAGGGTCATGAAGACGATCAGAGGGCTGGAACACCTTCCCTATGAGGACAGGCTGAGATAATTGGGGTTGTTCAGCCTGGAGAAGAGAAGGCTTTGGGGGGACCTTATACTGGCCTTCCAGTACCTGAAGGGGGCTACAGGAGAAATGGGGAGGGACTTTTTACAAGTGCATGCAGTGACAGGATGAGGGGTAATGGATTTAAAGGAAGGGGGCAGATTTAGATTAGCTATTAGGAAGAAATTCTTTACTTCTTAAAGTTTTGAGAAGTTGTAGATGCCCCACCTTGGAGGTTTTCAAGGCCAGGCTGGATGAGGCTTTGAGCAACCTGGTCTAGTGAGAGGTGTCCCTGCTCATAGCAGGGATGTTGGAACTAGATGATCTCTAAGGTCGCTTCCAACCCAAACCATTCCATGATTCTATGAAGTTGGAATTTCTTCTTTCTAACTTATGTTGCCCTTAATGTATCATTTGATATGGGGAGGAGCACTTTTTTTGTCATATACTGTGATTTAAAGCAAAACCAGGATACAGTTCAACTGTGCTGTAAGATTTCCATTTGCCTCTCTACCCCAAAAAACTGTAGGCAACATGAGCTCCTCAGCTCTCGCTTTAACAAATTTAAGTGAATTGACATAGAAGTTAAGAGGGAGTGCTCCAGTCACACCTCAGTTTAATTTTTACATGACATAATTTTTCTGTTCTTGACCAACATTTGCTAATGTCATCATTCTTTCAGCATTGTTAAGAAATAAAATTTTATTTTTTCTGATGCATTTTCATAATCAAAACAAACAATGATCAGTTACTCTGTCTCTGTGCTCTTTCCTGTTACCTCATCTCTGCTCTCAGTTTGCAGAGTATTAAGAAAGATGAACATCTGGTTTCACTGACCAAATAGAAGTGGGTGTTGGTCAGTCCTTCATTAGTTAGAATGTGTGACAAATTCTTGCCCTGAAAATATTTGCTCAGAGACACAGTGTCCCTCTGCATGGATAAACAGCCACCATTTAGAATACCATCCACTAAATCTTATCACATTTTTCAACCTAATATATTTATGGAATTGAATCTGCAATCCTAAATACTATGAAATTGCTTATTTATTGCAGTCCTCTGCATCTATAGTTCATGTGAATTGGTCATTAAACTGGGTTATGTTTAAATCAATATCAAGTGTTCATATATATGAAGTGCTGCCAAGTGAAAAACACATCACAGGATTTTTTACCAGAGGAGTTCATTGCATCATCTAGTCTGAATACTCACAACACAGGGTCTTAAATTGCACCAAAACATCCAAAAGTCCCAAATACTAGTTAGATTAAAGCATTTCAGGTTTGAGAAGTTAAATATGCACACATTTCAAGAGAGATTAAAATATTACCTAAGCTAATAATTAATTAGGAAATTAATTAGGTGACCGTTACACCTATGCTCACAGCATACAACAAAATTGTTGCATCACAAAAGGGAAAAAGAAAAAGCTTAAGACCCGTATCAACCCTAACCTGAAGATGTATTTCTTTCTGAACCCGTGGCTTATCTGTGTACTTCTAAGAAAATGAGAAAGTACTACCCAAGTAGCTCATCAAAAAGATTTCCTTCACCAACTCAAATAACAACCCAGCCTCCAAAACTGGCTAATCTCCAATCCTTCCAAAAAAAAACAGACAAACATCTTCTTGTGACATAGGGTGAAGAAAGTTCCTTCTAAACCGATGTATATGGTTATGTGGAAATTTAAAGTTCCTGAGATCTGGTTATGGTAATTACCTTAATGAACAGCTGTATAGGTGAACTTCAGTAAGGATAATGAAGAAGGAGCAATTCTGTTCTTTGTCTGCTTTGCCAGGAAAAGGATAATGGGTATTGCGTAAACAGAAGGAAAGGCCAGAAGGGACCATTAGGACAATTTATGTGGTCAGTCACATACTACTTGGATAATTTGTCCCAGATATTGAATTAAAACATATTCAGGAAACTATGCATTGTAATTTCAAAGAATCCAGATAATGGTAAGTCCATTATTTTTCTGGTAAGCTGTCCTAATATTTAATGCTTTAGATGTTAGGAAATAGCCACTTACTCAAGGTTAAATTTATCTAACTTCAACTTCCTATCATTTAACCTTGATGTGCCTTTGATAGCAGAGTTGAAAAGTCTCCGACTATCTTTTCCACGCTAAGTACCTATGCGCAAAGATCAAGCCTCCTCTTCACTTTTTTTTGATAAGCTGAATAAATATAGCTTTTTAAACCTCCTATCACAAGGATTCCTCAGTCATATTTGTGTCCTTCCTGTGAACTCTGCAATATTTTCGCATGTTCTGGAAGCGTAGACACTAGAACCAGACATGTTGTTCAATGGTGTGTATACAGGCAAGGTCACTTCCCTACCTCTGTTTGAGGTTCCTCTTTTCGTAGACTCAAGTGCTGAGTTCTTGGCACAGCAGCAAAATGAGAAATCTCTTTTTTTAGCATTTTGTGCTTGACCCAAAGTTCCTCTCTGGAACACAAAGTTATCCCAGTTTACACACTTAGTTGAGGCACCTAACTATCAGTCTCATGTGACAAGGTCAATGAAGAGATTTCTAGAGATGCCTGTCACTATCGGCTGTAACAAGGCACCTGGGATGTTCAGGTTCCTAAATAAGGCAGTTCAGTCTAATGCATGAAAGTAGTCTGACTGAAAAAGGATCTGAACCTTCACCTTCTAGGGCATTCTGATGTACTTCAGATTTAAACTGTGCTTCCTATTCCAAGACAAACCACTTTGGATACAGTAGTTTAAAATCTATTCTGTTAGCTTCTGACTTTTATCTCGGTATTGAGAGCATTCCACAACCTGAACAAACCCAGAGCTCTCATTAACGTTTTATCTTCATTGTTTATGCCTCACCAGTCTTTTTTTGTAAATTTTACTAGGAAAGAAAACATAAGATTGTTTAAAACACTGCTAAATTAAAAAAAAAAAATCACCTTTCTATCAAAACCAAAATTTAGAGGAACCTTCAGTAAAGGAAGATTCATCAATGCATACTTAATAACAACTATATTTGGTATATGCCAGGAGTTTGTTTTTCTTAGTAATTCTGCAATGCACATTGTTTCACCAAATAGCTATGTACTAAGTCAAAAACCCTGGAAAAAGCCAAGTATTCTGTATCAGCACAGTTGTGCTTATCAGTCAGTCTTACACATTGTAACAGACAACAAGTTTGTTTGACAGTACTCTCCATCCGTAAAATGAGGTGAATGACATTCATTACTTTTGAATACTGTCTAAACATGGCCATGCTTGAAGTTTAAGTTCAATTTGGCAGATTAGTGGAGAATGTGAATTGATCAGCCATATGAAATGAATTTTCCATCGTATTAAACCTGCCCTTTGCAAGATTAAAGACAGATGGCCAGAAGAGAACGAATCAATACAGAGGAATAATAATATTATCCCAAAGAGAAAGAAATATTCCACCTGTGTGGTAATTTGATGGGTGTAGGTAAAATATTCCAGCCCTCATCATAATGATTTTTAGATTCTGCCACCTTTGTTTATGAGAGAGTATTTTTCTAAGTGAAGTCTATGGCACTGCTTGTGGAGTGGAGGTACTGCTCAATAAGATGTTAGGCATCATAATTAAAATCAGCAAAAACTGAATCATTACAGGTTTAGTTAATATTTTTACAGGTTTATAAAGTGCACCCTTCATATTCTAAAATTCTTCTAGAATTTATGACTGACAATTCCTCTTATTTGATGACATCTATCCAGGAATATTATTCCAGATTAAAAAGTAAAAACTAAAAAGAAGTATTACTTGAAGTTCATACATTACATCAAGAGGCAGTGGATCCACTCCTCTGCCCTTTCCTCCGGAATGACCCACTTTGGCATGCCCTGTTGAAGCTCTGCAGAAGGACTTCTGGCTATCTATCTAAGGCTCCACACTTTGGAGACAGACAGAACTTCCCCAGGGTATCTTCTTTCCTTCTGATATGCATTCTCAGTTGAATGTAGCTGTTGTCCTCTCCATACCCAATACATCTGTTGCTCCATTCGTCACCAAAACCTAGACTGTAAGCTCAAACTGCAGAACTGTATCCTTCCTTTCTTCATTTTTTTCATGACCTTTGTCCCCAGTTGTTCTGATAGCAATCATTAGATGACAGGACTTTTATTTGGTATGGGCTCTGGTGTGACCCTCACAATCTCAACACGAGTTTAGCCTGTCAAAATCAAGGAAGAGGGAAATCCTTGTCTAGTGAGATTCTGTGTGAAGACAGTGAACTTCCCCATAGAAATCGCTTCATTTTGTATAACAATTCTGTAGTGTCTTCAGCTCTTCTTTCACCTAGTAATAAGACTATTTCTCCATATAAAGCTATTCGAACACATCAGTTATAGAGTTCCTTTATGCAGTCCCTGGAACTTTCATATATACTATCACACTAATGCAATATAATCAAAATTTATTTTTCTATTGGTCCTATTCTGTGCCATAGGACCCTACTGAGATTATGTGTCCAGTTTAAGGTCATGCAAAGGTTTGTCTCCCAAAATTCTGACCAATTCAATCACTTCTGCTTAAAACATTCCGAACTGCTAAGGATAAATGCCTGAGATTTCTATACACAGGGTGGTTGGGCTTTTTTCCTGGTGCCAGAGTATTTCACATGCATTAAATCAGGGAAATATATTACTTCTGTCGCTTTAGGCCAGATATTTTGACAGAAGTCACAAATTGCTAATCCTTTAGCAAACTCAGACAGAAGTCTGACATAGCTCCAGATTTTAAACATGTTTTCATATTGGAGCCCGAAGTGTCTTAATCACTTAACTGTGGAATAAAACACATAGACCTGAAAAATGCAGCTGAATTTTTAGGGAGGATTTAATGTCTGTAATATTTTACACACTCTTATCCCACAGGACGATTGATCTTTTCAGTACGTCACTGGATAGTAAAGAGGATTGAAAACAGATCCTCAAAAGAAATACTACCTCCCAAATAATCTTAGTTATGTCAAAAAGCGGAGACCTGACTACTTCAGCTGGTTCTTTGATGACTCTGTTCCTAATATTGTAGGCCCATTTGGTTTGGAAAATAAAGTTGAGTGAACACAGAAGTTCACTTTTTAATTTTAAAAGTTAGTAATCTGACAAAAAGCAGAGCAATTTTTTGCCAGTGCTTAGTTCCTTTTGAAAATCAGTGTCTGTTTTTTTTAAAAAAGGTGTTACATCGTAATATGTTAGGTTCTTTCACTGTTGGAGCATCCTTGTGTTACTCACCCATGTACCTGCATGGCTGTGTCGTCTTGACTTGAACATGTCAGCAGGTCTCAATACGAATTTAGTATTATTGTATTTGGAGAACAGGTTCTTTCATAGAAACTCCATTACACTGATTCATTTTCCATCGGTTTTAGATTTTTAATTTCTTGAATGAGTTAGCTGGATTTATATCAGTTAAGCACCTACCTGATTTTTGAGACTATACTTATCAGATACTGCGAATACACATTTTTCTTAGTGTCAAAATTTAGTCTGCTTAGATGCAAAAGGCTATATGATATGAGACGTCTTTCCAGGCCTGTCCCAATATGTTATTTTCTGCTGTTATGCAATCACAAAATATTTTACCGTATATCTCTTTTACTATGTGCCTTCTTGATGAGTCAAAAGTACAGATTAAGACAGGCCATGGAGTTGAGACTTCATTTTGGAGATTTAAATTTGAATTATATTTTCTGCTGATTTACAGACATATTCTGTGATTTTTCACAATTTTTTTAAACGGGAAAGTCGAGGTTCATCCTTCCTATTCAGTGTGTCTTTCTATGTCAAAATAAAACTGTAAGGATCAGTGAGTATACAAGAAAGAAGAAAGGTGAAGGAAAATATTTTGAGAATATACAGAACAAAAGAATATTTGCAAAAAAAAGTCATGTGAATTTATACTAAAAAAATTACAGTACAAAAAAGAATGGAAATTTCTCTCGATTCACTCTATTTCTTGCATGAGGAAAAAAAACCAGGTGCACTAGTGAAATGCTTTACAAACCATATATTTGATTCATTTTGAAATTAGTTCTTTGGTTGCTCATTTTAAGCTGTGTGAGTGTTCATTGGTACATATGGATGTGCAAAATGGCTTCAGTCTCCAGGTCAGATGACCCCTGTTGAAAGCCCACTTTACCAGAGCACCCAGTCAGCCAGTCCATGGGGATGTCCTTTCCCTGTGGAGTCAGTGTGTCCCATCCTTTCCCAACAGTCTTCTTCCTCAAACAGGGCCCTGTGATAAAAAGGTGAATCTTTGTTGTTTACATTCCCTTTTTTGATGCTTTAGGAATTACTTGAACAGAAAAAAAGAATGCATCATATGACACTTAGCACCGCACAGCTTTATTAAGATTTTTAAAAGAACATTTCTCATAGTTTGAAACAAGCAATGCATCTCTATTTTACTCTTCCTCATTTGATGCACTTCCCATATGAACCTTCTTGTTCATTGTTCTCTTCAAAAAAGTCTCAAATATATGTTCCTTAGTAAATGAAAGGCAACAAAATGCTCTTGCATGTAATGTCATTTTTACTCTAAGGGTGAGCAGCTATGAGATCATTAAGACTAAGAATGAATTTTGTCCAGTGAGTTACAGTAACAGCGAGCAGTATAGCCAGCCTTAAAAACTATATTCACAAAAGTCTGCAGTCTCTCCCCACAATACTCTAAATACGATTTGCTATCCCACAATATAAGTAACATGGACTTCTTAAAAACAAGCAAACAGCAACAGCAACAAAAACCCTAAACCTCCAGAACAACCAAAAAAATTACCAACCACAAAAAAACACAGGTCTCCTGGAGAGCAAACCTTGGTTATACTGTTGGAGCATATGCATGCACAGTTAAGTGTGTAACTAAACGTACTGAAATGGTTCAAATTTCCTTTTAAAAAATGCCAGTATTATCTGTTTTATATTTTTGTTACCTGGAAAATAATGAAAAATTAAAGTGAAAAAAAATCCCCTCATAGAAAATCAAACTATTTTTTCTCATAAAAATAATATCAAAGGAAAACTCAACCAAAGCCTCTACATTTTTAAGTCCCTGGTTTAGTGAAAAGATACAGCCATTGTATTAACGTTGAGAATAGGCTTAGGTACTTTGCTGAATAAGAATGGAAGTAAGCACATGTTTTAAATTAATCACTTGCATAAATGCTGTCTTGAACCAGAGCAAAGCAGCACTTGGCATTAGAGAAAGCAATTTTCTCCAACAAAAGTTAAATACAGTCTTTAAATCTTAATGGCTCTGATTGACCTTTTCTTTCATTATTATTTATAGCCTACATTATTCTTCATTGTCTAAAATTATCAATTCATATCAAGTTAATGGCAAAATGCTTGATACCCTTAAAAGTGTCTTCTATTTCTTTTTAAACAACATTATTATTTTAATAATAGTTGAAAGTGTATTACGTTTATGAGTCATAGGTATCATAAATCAAACCCAGAACCCTATTTCTTTTCCCAAAGTACATGCAAAAGTTTGCAGTTCCACTCCCAGCACTCTGTGTGTGTTTTTGCATAATTTTTACCCTAACCACTGAAAAGTGCCTATAAAATAAATTGGAATGTTCAATTGCTGTGTTGGATAATCTGTGAAGAAACTGTCAGTTTTCTTATGACATTTCTCAAGGGATTCCTATGTCACAAACAGCAAGGAGGGTTAGAGTTACGATATTAACCTTCAAAGCTGATTATTAATGTGCAATGCTTATTTCACTGAAACTGGCATTCTGTGGAAGCTGACACATCCAACACTTGTTCTTCAGCTATGTGCCCCAGTGATGAGAATAACTTATTGCAACCATGGAATATTTGGTATGCTGTCCTAAAAGGTGAAGGTGGAAAATTTCTCTTAGCAGAGTCATGGCTTACATTTTCAGTGAATTTTTAGACAGTTATATGCATCTGCAAGCATTTGAGATACACACCCTGCTCTATACGAAAACTGGTGACATCCACTTAAAAGCTTCTCCAAGTTGCACCGAAATCCAAATTTTTGTCTATCTTCAGTGTTAACATTAGATTATATATTTAAGCTACAACCCTTATTCAGAAATTCCAGCTGTTAAAATGTAGATAATGAAGCAATACTATACATACTGATTAACATTTTCATACCATGGTCATACAGTTATGTGTTTTAAAACATTAATGTCATGAATATTAAAAGACATGGGTTTATCTTACCACTGATTTAATTCTGATTCTCAGGGGAGTGGTTAACTACCTTAGTAGCTTTTTCATTGTGATACTATAATTTGGTGTGCAGTGACACAAAATCCTTCCACGTCATCTGGAGGAGGCTCATACTGGCCGAGTCTCCCTGCTCTGAGTGGCATTTTACCAGGGGAAGACCTGAATATGAAGTGTGGTTTATGTTTACCAAAAAAAATCAGTTTGTATTTTCTATGTAGGATGAAATATGAGTCATACGCTACAAGACATGAAGTATGGATGATACAACTTCTTCAAGTATTGCTTTGAAATAATTTTGTTTCCACACCTGGTCACTTTACTTATGTTTTCCCTGTAATCAGTTTTAAATTTGCTTTTTCCTTTCATAGACAAGTTTGTTTTTAGTTTGCTGTGGGAAAAGTGAACAGAAACCGTTAAGACTGGAACAATCTATTAAATTTTAACTCTCAGTTTATCTCTCCACTTACTTCTACATCTTTCTCTCTAAAAATTATTGCTTTATTCTTCATTGAACTGATTGTCAAATAGTTTAGTTGAGATCCCAGAAGAGAAATTTTTTTATGAGTAACTTTATTTTAAATATTTGATTAGAGAATAATATCAGACAGTCAGACTGGTTTTAGAAATATTTCCTTTACATCATATTTTATGATAGCTATGACCCCCTGGTCCTTTTGTGTTGTTTCAGAAGGTTTTTCTTTCCCTTCATGAGTTCATCTTACTCTTTTTTTTTTTTTTTCTACTGCTGACCCAAAATGTTATGGCATTTAGTTTTGAAAAATACCTGGTATGTGATGTTTGAAAAGTATGGAATGGGGCTGAGATTTCCACACACAGAGAAATATTTCTTCATTGTTTGACATTTACCCAACAGCAGAGGCGAATAGTTACTACTGATGTGCAATTAAAGCTGATACATCAGAAAATGTTATTCCTGCTCCACCAGTCTCTACCCAGGATGATTATTTTGTGCTGTATCAGCTTTAACATCAGGCATTCATGTACTAGGGTTAGGCACAGGAGCTTCTGAAGAGGTGAGATTCTGAATGCCTTGTTACCTCATAAGTTTTTGGACCATTACTTAAATTTTGTATAGTTTTTGCTTGCTATTTTTATTTTGAGGTGGCTTTTCCACTTCAAGTAAACACGAAACAGATGTTTTATTTTTCCAGAACTGCATCCTGAGTTACATGGTATTTTATTAAAGTTCTCCACCTAATGGGAATCTTACTTTTTGATCAGAAGTTGCAGCAAAATGACATCTATTATTTAGACAGACAGGAGTGGAAGATAGGTACAACAGCTTGTCTGATCTGGGAACTGAGGAGTTTTGAAAAGGAGGTGCTTGTGGCAAATTTAATATTAACTATTTTAAATAAAACACATAGGAATATTCAATTATTTATCAATAACTGGGAACTAACAGCTCCACAATTTTCCCACTTTAATCTTTTTCGTTTCTGTCCCTTTAAAAAAGCTTTTATTAGTAGTATTGTTGTTATTATTATCTTACCAGTTTTCCATCCCATGTAATGGTCAGTGCCTCTTCTGTGCTCCCTGTACATATTTAACCATAATGAGTGGTGTTCCCTGAAGAAAAGGGAACATTAGTTTTGCTTTGGAGGCATTTGTAGGTTGTAGGGTGGGATGGGTGGACATAGGTGAGTGATCTGAAGGAGAGGGGAGAATACAGCATCACAGAGAGCAGACATAATCAGGTGTCTGTGTCTCTCAAAAGCAAAACTTTCTATGGACCAAGATCCATATGCTACAACACCCCAAAATTAAGTGAGTTGTAACCAACAGTAGAAAAAATAACCTCCTATAATGACATAAGGACTACAAGAGCTACGTATAACTAAATAAGGACCACCAGGATACAGTGAGAAGGGAGATAGTTGCTTATCAACTTTTTCATATTTCTATTTTTTCCAGTCTAAATATATTGACTTTTTTTTTTCTGTGTGAATAGTGATTTATCCTCATTTATAGCTCAATAAAATCTGACTTTTACAGTTAGAAAGCCTCTTGAACCTCTTTGAGAATGCTTACTGTAAAGCAGAGATCCAGGCAGATCTTCCTCAAAATTCTGTGGGATTTGGGGTTCTGTCAAGTGTAATTTTATGCCTCAGAAAACATTTGCCTTAGTATATTGGCAATGTGAACCTGAGATTAGTTTACTGAACAGGTAGATTACATTTATCCAACATGTTGATATAATCTACATTTCAGAAGACTTTTGAGTAAAATTCTTGCACAGAACTATAACTGCTAGTCTATCGAAATGTTTGCTAGTCACACACTTGACGTCTGGGTGACATATTTTTAATTAAGCTTTCATAACTTTCTCTCTATTTGGTCATTTATTCTCCCCTATCCGCATATTTTGTTGTATGCTTTTCTGTTAATATAGAAATTAAAAAAAATATTGTTCTCTCATTTGATATTTTAATCAGACAACAAAATTTGTTGTGGTCTTTTGAGAAAGATGAGACAAAAGTAGAATTGCAAATGAAAATTTAAATTGTAAATTCTTTCTCAGCCTTTAAAGCCTTATACAGACAAATTAAGTTGACAATATTCTTTTTATACCGATATCTTGTTAAATCCACTGTAGAAATCATATCTACTCTGAAAACCGTAAATGGGGGTTCATTCCTAAACATACTTTTATGAAGAAGAGATATCAACATCTCAAAGCTACCAAAAGAAGATAACACAACATGATATACTTAACAACTACTGGAAAAAATGTCTAAAGAGGGAAAACACATTCCATGGCTAGATATCTATTCAATGTTTAGATAATTTGGAGTAAAGATAAAGGAATCTTCACTCCCTACTCCCGAAGAAATGAAACTAGTGCAATTTTATTGCATAATTTACTGATTCGTTTTGGGCAGTGCACACACAAAGGTGATTTGTGGGAACCCAGAGAATTTTTACTAGTACATCAGTGAGCAACTGTAATTGTGTTTTCTCCCTTATCAAGTCAATCCACTACAAAGGTATAGCAAACATAAAGCTCATCTTTTCTTTGCCTGTAGGGTTTATGCTGTTTTCTGTGATTTTTTCTTTTTGAAGGATCATCTGTTTCAACTGGAATCGCACAAATTTGAGAGAGGACGAGGCAGGTGCCCTTTTGACCCCAGTTCTTCCTTCACCTCCATCTTAATTGGTAATGATCTTTATGTCACAAGCTTCACGGTCCTGTCAATCTGTCATTCTGAGTCTCTTTCTTCAGCACACTGAGGTGTTGTCAGTCTTCCGTTGCAGCCTTCCGCATGTCAGACTTAATCCTCATGGTGCTGCCCACATTAATATTACATCCCAGGCAGCATTAACTCCAGCAAGAGTGTCTCACTGAAGTGAATAGCTGTTATATGACACGTGACATCCTGAAGAGGTAAATGATTGTTGTGTAATTTTGGAAATAATGATTTCCTGCTTTCCTTTAAAGCAAAGCAAGTCTACCACAGTCTTTTACATCACTGAGTCAAATACACAAAATTTGCAATTTTTCATCTGAGCTGTAACCTGAGTGACAAGCATTTTATAAAAATGTGAATTTAACTGTTTTTGTATCAAGCATTTATTGTTTGTATAAATTATAGCTTTTGAGATCAAAATGTTTCTTTTTTCAATGCTGCCTTCTGACAAAGCTATACAAAACTGGTGATTCTCTGTTAGGAGAGTTGATCTGACACTAGACAGTTATAAAAATAGAATTCTGTCTAAGTCCTGCAGTGCCAGAAATCTGTGCTGAGATAGTGCTCCTCTGTGCCTGGCTGGTAAGTAGATCACTGTAGGGCCAGGACCTTTGAAGCTGTAGTATAGCAAACCATATGTTTTTTTCTGCTGTAATGTGTTCCTGCAAACATTTTGTGAGATCAAGTAAACACAGTCTTGGCAACATTATAGTATATTGACTAAAAATACACTGGAACAGCAGGTAAAGGGTGAAAGCTAGATGCACTTAAGGAGTAACACAGTGATTTGTGTTTTTAGAAAACAAATAAGATGAAAACTGAGCATTCAAAAGGAATAGTCACTAAAAGAAAGAGAAAAAAAGAGGTTAAAGATCAAATAAATGTTCAACTTTTCAGGGATAAAAAAGTCATAGGATTTTAGGGCCCTTTTATAATTACATTTGGCTTCATATCTTAAAGTCAGATCTCAAAATCAAACAGTTAAAATCTCTGATTGTTACAGCTCACCCATGGGGGTGAGGAAGTATTGGTCCTGAGTGACAGGCGTATTTTTACAGGCTAGGCTTATTTGTTCCTTTACATCAACAAATTACAAGACGAATCTTCACCAACAGTGCCAAATCTTTCAAACTGCAGCAATTTGTCAAGATATTTTTAATTCCCATTATAAAACATTACAGCTCAAATTCTTAAGAGTTAGTGGATTAAGAAGTCACAAAAGAATCCAAAAAAAAAAAAAGCTGTATTTTGCCTGACCTTCCAAAATCCATGACGTACGGATTGTTACGCTTTTCTGCCACCTTTATTTCTAAATTGTTTCTACAATTTTTAACAGATTCCAGTCTTCACTCAGCCTGGGAACAAAGACTCATCCCATGGAATTTGCTGTAGGCCTGAAACCTCGTGGTCTAATCTTGAAGTCTTTCTCAACCCCTACTCAGACAGAACTAAGTAAATAAATTAACCTGATCATGTTCCTACTGTGAGATCAATATGAATTTTATTTGCTTAAATGGAAGCCAGATTGTCCCACTGAGCACTTCAAGACTAATGGTTAGTCCTTGTGTTTCTGGCCTATTCATCAGTTTGCCTGGATTATGGGAGGTCCTATAGATCCTCACAGTTTCACCTGAAAAGAGAAATCCATCAAATCAAACCTTTGCTGATAAATGATGATCAGAGTCTTGGGTATCCACTGACAAAGACTTATAAAATCAATCTCACAGAGCTAACAATTCTGTAATGGATCAAGAGTAATAGGGAAATATTTTTATCAGATACCTGATACAACACCAAAAAATAGACAAACTTTCACGTCTTCATCAAAAATAATATGAACTGAGAAAGCTATTTAGAGGCTGTTTTTATAGGCCTCCACTTTCCATTGGAAAGTCTATGACTTCAAATGGTCATAGAATTATATTTTAAAATCATAACAAAATCATTCAAAGAGTTTATTGTTTTTGTTTATCCTTCTCTTGGAACTAAACTCTTCCAACACATAGGAAAAATACCTAAAAATAAGTTTGCATTTCCATGTAGTCTACTATATTCCACAAAGCAGAGACACACAGTTTACAGAATAAACAGAATGGATGCTGCTCCTTAGACTCCAGAATGTATATCCTTCATCTCTGTAGGCATCAATTTGAAAAGTGTAAAAGACATAGATGCAAACATGGTGAATATTAAAAAGTATTTTAACTGACATTTGAAAATGAGACTGAGACTTCTAATGCCAAGTGAAGGTATGGATACTCCTTCATTGAGCTGAGCCCTGATTCCAGCTCATGGTGGCCATGACCCCATGACGGGAGATGACAACTACACCGTGCACCCTCCAGGACTGGTCTGCCAGACTTTCCTCCAACACTTGGACGTTCCCTTCCTCTTCATGCACTCCAGTTTTCTTAGAAAGTGAAATCTGATCCTGGTATGGAGTCAGTGTGCCCGTGGAGTCTGCACCCCAGAGTGGCCTCCGCTCTCCCATGTTGGTTCAGCCAATGTTCATGTTCTTGAAAAAGTTTCATGTTAGCAAAAGCTTTCACATCCTAGCTTCCTCTTCTTCCTAACTAAACAATCCAAAACCTGCTGCCATGTCTGCATTAACTCACATTAACACAGCAATCTACAGCAGTGACACGATTAAAAGTGAGGATTAGACTAACAAGGAAATTTTACATATTTCTGATAAAAGTTTAAAAGTTTTAAAAACTTGATCTTGAAAGGTCATTTGCAACATCGTTAATTAGAAACAGATTTAGTTAGATGGGTTTAGGAAGAAAGAGAATCTCTTCTTCTGTATCTCTTCATTTATTTCAGCACATCACTTAAAATACCCACTTCAAGAAAACAATGTTTCGTGACTTGGCTTTAAAACTAAATAGGCATGCTGTCATAAGTTTTATTACAGGTTATCTGACCCTGTGGTATAGTAGCACGTGATGAATTCCTCAATTTATGAACAATTAACTTCTAGCAATTTATTGTCAGCATCAGGAAACAGAATAGTTGTTGGAGGGCAGACAGGCCGAATAAAATGTGTGTGTTCAGATAAATGGCACATAAAACTTTTGGACTTCTATTTCTAATGAACTCTCCCATCTGCTTTCAATAACCAAAACTATTTTTGATATCGGATCATGCACACCAATTGACTTAGACCACACTAGCTCTCGAAAGCTAAGAAATTAGTTATGTCTATGTTTTGTTACCTGCAATATATCACGAAGAAGTGGTGAAAAACCTAAACTACATTTGAATGTGTTTTTCTATCCAGGGAATCGATTTTCTGGTTTTACAGTTTTAAATCAGTTTCATGTATTTGTGTGAACTAAAATAAATGCATTTTCTCTCAAAACAGAAAACAAAATTCTTGAGTGACAGACAGAAAAGACAAATATACAGAGAAAGTTTACCAGCTAAGCAATAGCTAATTTCTTTTTAATTTGTTTTCTTTCCTACCGTAAAAAGTATCACTTGCGAAAAATGTGAATTGCTATTCTGATTTTAGTTGTGAGTAACTGGCTGACAATCAAAAAAAATGCATTAAAAGTGCTGCTTATGTTCTGCTCATTACATTCTACTCCTTTATTCATAACTGAGCTAGTCTACTTTATAGAAAGTGATATAATGGGGGTTTTGCACAAAAAAGACCACTGATGAGTAACAGTTTATGTTTTCGTTACCTCCCAATTTGAAGCAAGCACACAAAACATGCCAGTAACAAACAAAGGAAACCTACTCATATACAAGGCATACAAATGCCTTGTATATATTAAATTTTTAAAATTAAATCACATTCTTCAATCTCTTTTCCTTTAAGTGCTGTCATCTGCAAATTCTTGTCTTTATAAGAAAATGTTTGTATTTGATTTTATTAATATTTTGCTCTGAGTATAGGGTAAAAAATGAAGGTGTAATATAAGTGGTCCAAATTTAATTTTTGTGTATTTGTTTGCTTGAAAAAAATGCTAGCTAAAAAGCATGCATGCATTACTTGAGCTAAAACTTGTTTTTGAAGTCCTTGGGAGGGGTTTTTTGGTTTAAATAAGGAAAGAAGAAAGTTTTTATTCTTGTTCTAGCAGGATTAATGAGGCTGTGTTAAAACTTAATTTTTAGCAATTATTTTGCCAAATACATGTGAAGCTGAGTTTAGACTGGGAGAGGTGAAGTATGAGTGGTGAAGGTCTGTGAAACTGCTCAGTTGATTTTCACTGGAAGATAGTGGTTTACGAGTGTGATGTGCAGCAGTATAAAACTCTTGCAACCAAGACAGGAGTGAGTTGATATGTAGTAGCACCTTTTCAATAGAGAAGAAAATATTAGAAATCTTGCCAGGATTTTTCAAACCTCAACCTCAGATTGTCTCTAAATCTAGAATTAGTCAGCATGTATAAAAACCTAGCAGTGTTCAAAATTTGTAACACGGACTTAAAGGATGTGCAAAAGACTCTTGAAGAGGAAAAGAAAAGATCCTCTTAACTTCAAAAGCGCAAAAGATCTCAGAGTTATGTTGCATGTTCTTGTGCTGAGATCACAAGTCACACTCATCAGCATGGTCTCATTGCTTTCCTTAGGCAAGGTGATCTGTCTGCTCACACTTGATTCTTGCCTTATGTTTAGCTTAGCAACACTTCAGGGTAAAAGTCAGATTTAATTTCTGTATATGTACAATATTTTTCATGGAACAATATCCATCCAAGACTAGCACTTCAATTTTCTATAAAATCAGTGATAACTTCCTCGGTATATGGTAGAATGTCAGCAAGTTAGTTACATGTACTGACATTTTCTACCTATGTCAAAAAAAAAGGAATAGGCTTCATATCTAAACTTCTGAACATCTGGACTTGTAAATGTCAATCCTGATCACTAGCAATACGTGATGAATCATTTACCCTGCACTGATGCATTTTCCAAGATTCACTACAGAGTTGAAAGGATAAAAGCATCACGTTTTGTGTTACATATCAACATAATTAAAAAAAAAAACAACCCACCCAGTCTGAGATATTTTTCCAACGGAATTCTTAAAGGGGGATTTATGACTAGTGTAACTCATTAATTAATGTTGTGAAGATTGTTTGGAATATTATTCAGATGCTGGCAAGTTCTGTTGCTTAAACAGCTCTGTGTTGTTTAAAAAATAAATCTTTCTATTGATTTTGGGCAATCAATTTCTACAGATGCTGTAATTTATATTTATTTTTCATTTCACTTGCCAGTGTTTTACACTGACTTATGACCACGTATTTCACAAGACGATATCCATTCTTTATACAGTGAAACCTAGGGCAAAACTACTTTTGGCTCTGAATCAGCAGAGATTTCTGAATCAGACCCAGCTGCCAACCTATAAACTTTTCAGAATCACTGTTCAGACTTATGGTACCATTCAGTTCATACGTATCTTTTAAGAGAAACAAAATTCAGACTTTGAGGAAGACCAACAAGCAAAATTCTCTCTTTTGCCATTATCCTTTATAAATGCCAGCAAATGTTAGTTGAATGGATCAGTCATGTTTATTTTGATTAGGGGGTAGGAAGCTGTATCACTGAAACTTCCACTCAGATTAGCCACGAACTGGAAACGGTTCATTTCCCTCTTCTTGTGCAGTTTAATTCTTTCTGCATTGTTTTCTAACAGAAGAATGCCATCTAGTGACGATAAGGATCCACTTTTTTAATTGGGTCTAAGGAATTTCTAAATCCACAAGGCTATAAAGTGTACAATTCTTAACGCTTGGTCAGTTAAGGATTTGCACTGATGCATAACTAAAAGACAGAATTATTCCTGATACTTGTGTAAAGTAAGATGTATCACAATTTTAGATGGGTCAGAGAGAAATAGGCTGGATTTTTGAACATGTGTGTGCTCTAGTTGTACCCAACTACATATAGATTTTCAAAAGTTATAGGAAATAGCATATTATTTCTAATATTTCCCTATGCTTGTTTAATTTGTGAATGCCACCTAAATCCTTTCAAAAGAGGACCCAGTTCCTTCTCCCATTAATTTTTTGGGAAATATGAATCACCAGATGTGCAGGACAGATGACACCTCAGGTCCTGTCCTTACTCTGGTGAATATTTTAAGGCTATGAAAGCAAGTTACTCCTGGACCAGACTAAAATAGGTTCTTTTTCTTCATCCACTGAACACCTAAGCTTCTCAGTCAGCAAGTTACACCCATGCAGTAATTTCAGGTGAAGTGGAACAGCTCCAGTAGGCTGACTGAAAACTCCCTCAGCCTAATAAAACCTGTTCTCATTTACAGAAATCTCTTCTAAGGTAGGAGGTACTGTTTCTTATCTCTCCAGCTGTGGAGATAACTGCATCCAGCCCTCCAGTGTTTTCTGCATGTGCTTCATGTTCAGTTTTGGTCCCCTCACCACAAGAAGGACATTGAGGTGCTGGAGCACGTCCAGAGAAGGGCAACGAAGCTGCTGAAGGGTCTGGAGCACAGGTCTTATGAGGAGCGGCTGAGGGAGCTGGGGTTGTTTAGTCTAGACAAGAGGAGACTGAAAGGAGACCTTATCACTCTCTACAACTACCTGAAAGGAGGGTGTAGTGAGGTGGGTGCTGGCCTCTTCTCTAAAGTAACAACTGATAGGACAAGAGGAAATGGCCTCAAGTTGAACCAGGGGAGGTTCAGGCTAGATATTAGAAAAGAGTGATAAGTCATTGGAAAAGGCTGCCCAGGGAAGTGGTGGAGTCACCATCCCTGGGGGTGTTCAACTGTAGATGTGGAGTTTATGGACACAGTTTAGTGGGTTGGGTGTGTTGGGTTGACAGTGGGACTTGATGATCCCTGAGGTCTTTTCCAACCTTAATGATTCTATTCTTCTATTATTATCATTATCATTATTATTATTATTATTGAGTATTATTTTCAATTCTACTGTAGTTCAGTTATTAAATAGTTCCTATCTCAACCCACGAGTCTCTTTTCCTTTTACCCCTTTAATTGTCTCCCCACACCCCGGGAGAGGGAAGGATGAGCGACTGGTTGTTGTTTTGCTGTCAGCCAGGGTAAAACTATGGCAGTCCTTTTTGGTTGCTGTCACCCGGGCCCAAGTGGGAATAGGCACTAACTGAATGACAGTGAGATCTTTGAAATTAAGTGCCTGATGTGGCAGATGTTATTGTGGCAGATGTGGTTACATGTTAATATAATGTGTTCATGTTTTGTGTGTGAATCTATTCCAAAGTCATTGCCAGTTTTGAAAATGAGGCCAAGCCTATGCATGAATTTTAAAATTCTTCGTTGTCATGTGGTTCCAACAGTAAATGTTGCAGTTGATGGTAGGGACAATGCCCATTTGCTCTTTAAATTGTATGTAACTTACCGACTTGCCTTCTTACCTGAATTTGAACAGATACTGAGGAGCCATGTTTATAAAGCAGTTCTTACCATACCCAATGAAATTAATAAATAGAGCATTATCAAATCATTTTGTTCTGGTTTTTGTTTTGTTTCATATTGTTTTGTTTCTAATATATGATCTGCAGGTGGTGAACTTTTTACTGGTCTCTACAGTGACTACTGGGGAAGAGATGCTGGTCTATTTCGCACCATGAATCGCATGGCACACCTCCGAACTGAACCTGATAGTGAGCGTCTGTTGAAAGGTATGGGAAGGAGGAGAAGGAAGAACATGTAGTCGGAGGTGTTTTGGTTAGTCAGAGAATTTCTCTTTGACCAGAAATTGAAGTGATATTGTACATGCATAGGTATATCCATTTGGAGACGATTTTGTTTAAACTGATTTTTTTTTTTTTGGATGAAATTTTTCATTAACTCCCTGACAGGATGAACAAATTGAAACCTTCACTTCAATTGCACATTGGATTTTACATGTGGAACTTTAAAATCCTTTATTTTTTACTTTTAGTATTGCTTTTAATTTAATTTATACTCTGTATTTTAATTTATACTCTGGATATTCTGTACTATTTCATTATATGCCAGGTATAATAAAATAATATTTTAAAATTCTTTATTTAATTAATAGGAGCTTCTAACTAGAACACAATACTCTTTTTTTCTAGATGACAGGATTTTGGTTTTATGTTGCAGTAAAACAACTCAATGTTTGCCAAGTTGTGTAGCAAAGAGATATAATGCAATAACGCAAAGTAATAAACATAAGATGATCATACAGTTAAATGAAATTAAACGTTAAAATATATCATTTTAAAGAAGAAAAAATATTGCACAAGAAAAATATTGAGAGAAAATCATGTGCTGTGAAATTTAGAAATTGTTTAATACTCTTCAATGTAAAATGTAAATGAATTTCAGTTTTGAAATTTCTGTGAAATTAAGAGTCAGAATCTTGATTTGTTATGCTCCAAAAGTATTGCAATATTTCATCATAACAGTGACATAATTACAGCTAATGTTTGGCAAGGAGAGTCAGTAATTGCCTTTTATGACAATTCATACGGTGAGCATGATCTTACCAGTGAAAAGATGTAGAAGGGTTTTTTTTTTGTCTCAAATTTAAAGGCAGTTTTCTCCTGAATCAGAAAAAAAAGAAAATAGTTCTGCTGTATACTTCTTCCTACACAAATCTGACCACAGACCTGAATTAAATTATTAAAAAAAATGTTTAGAACATTCTTGCATATTCTTTAAGTCCAACATTTAGAGTGTTGCTGAACAGTGTTTGTAGTGGTTGTATATGGGCAGCAACAATCAGGTGGATGTTCACAGTATGCAAATGAAGTTTCTCTTCTCTCTGGAAGATTTAATTATTTTAAATATAGACTTCTTTAAATTATGGCCTCAAACTTTATTTATTTTTTTCTATATTCGAAATTTAAATTCATAATAAGAGAATACTTTTAAATGTGTAATAAAAAACTTCAGAAAAATGGTAAGTGCTGTCTTAAAATGCAATGACTGTTTTCACAGAGAACAGGAAGTTAGAAACTATTTGCACTACCCACTGCTTCTTAAGAAATTGTGCTAATTGTATGAATGACATTCTTATTTAAAGAACTTGTAAAAACTTTGCTACAATTCAGTGAGATTAAATAATTCACAGTTCTGATTGGTGTGGGGTTAAAAACTATACAGGCATGGACTGAAGTCTGAACTCAGGTTTCAACTTTACAGCTACATGTCAAAACAGGAAAAATTTAGAAGGTTTTTATTTCATGACAAAGATAGACAATGTATCTTCTATCTACAAAAGTACATGTTCATATAACACCTATTAGCTAAACTACCAGAGCTTTTTCTTTATCTAAAAGGCTCTTTGTCCGAAGTTGACATTCCTGCACCTGGTTTGTATGGCATCAGATACTGTTATGTAAACATAAGTGCCAGGTTTTAGTCTAATCCAAAATAAAATATACGAACCCCAGAGAATGGGACAGGGGAAAGGTGTTTTCTTGTACACATACAAAGAAATATTGATTTGTGAACTGAAGCTATAAAAATACTTTGACATTGATATATTCCACATGTTCTATAGATTACCAGCCACAAAAAAAAAAATAAAAATTTGCTATTTCTATCACCCTATTCCCCTTAGGTAGCTCTCTGACTGACAGATCCCTGATTCTTTAATTTAATTTTTTTCATTGCTACCAGCTGATTTTAAGGGTTGAAATAATAAGAGGATGTTTTAATAAACTTGACTTCAATCCATTTTTTGCTTTCTTTTGAAGAACCAAAATTTGTTGGCTCATACATGATTCCTGACAATGAAGACCATGAAGATAACAAAGTATATTTCTTCTTTACTGAAAAAGCATTAGAGTCCGAGACAAGCACTCATGCCATTTATACCAGAGTGGGACGTGTATGTGCGGTAAGATAATGTTTCTGATTCTCCAGTTAAATAAAAAAAAAAAAAAAAAAAAAAAAAACTAACATGCTGTTTTCATTGGTCCTTCTCCCCCAGGCAAATACAGCCTCTTTTAATGTATGTGAGAGTAAGTTACAGGTCTGAATGAAAACCGTACAGCTAAACAGCCTCAAGCATTAGAAAATTCAAAAATGATCCAAAATCTGGGCTTGAAGATGAATTTTGCTGAGAGAGGAAAGTTCAGAAATCTTGTTATTCAGTTCATCTCTCTTTGTACTGATATGTGGTAGCCGTCATAGCAGTTGCCCACAGGACTCATTTATCATCCATATTTTCAATTCAGATCAAGGCTCTACTGCCCTTAGTATTGGCTGCAGGTCCAGGGCTTTTTGCAGCTCTCACAGGTGACATAAATTGATGGCCCCTTGCATTGCTGGTGACAGGAACAGCACAGCTACCAGTCCTCTCGCCTTCCTATTCCATCAGCAAGAAGCGGGCTTAGGTCACCTGCATTTCTGCAGGGTCAATGCCTTTCTCATCAGACACCTGTCTTTTACAGCCAGCTGGAAAAGACAAGAGGCAATGGGCACAGATTAAAACACATTAAATTCCATCCAAATGTAAGAAAATGTTTTTTTTACTGCCAGGGTGGTTGAACACTGACACAAGCTGCCCGGAGTCTCCATACCAGAAGATATTAAAAAACTGACTGGACATGAGCCTGAGCAATTTGCTGAGCAACTTGCTCAAAGCAACTTCCTTTGAGCAGGACAGTTGGACTAGACGATCTCCAAATGTCCTTGCCAAATTAAATTATTCCGTGATTCTCTAAATTTTGAAAACCTCTTTCTGGTGCATGAACAATACAAGGGGTGCAATATCAACCATCCATAGAGTGCTTTATAAATGGTAGTAAAGAATAATAGACTAGAATAGACTATTTCAGTTGGAAGGGACCTACAAGGGTCATCTAGTCTAACTACTTGACCAATTCAAGGCTAACCAAAAGTTAAAGCATGTTGTTAAGGTCACTGTCCAAATGCCTCTTATAAACACTGACAGGCTTGGGGCATTGACCACCTCTCTAGGAAGCCTATTCCAGTGTCTGACTATCCTCTCATTAAAGAAATGCTTCCTGTCCCCCCGGCACAGCTTTGAACAATTCCCACATGTCCTGTCACTGGATACCATTAATACTTAACTAATCAATCATAGAATCATAGAATGGTTTGAGTTGGAAGGGACCTCAAAGATCATCAAGATCCAACCCCCCTGCTGTGGGCAGGGACACCCTCCAGTAGACCAGGTTGCTCATCCAGCCTGGCCTTAAACACCTCCAGGGATGAAGCATCCACAGCTTCTCTGGGCAACTTCTTCCAGTGCCTCACCACCCTCACAGGAAAAAATTTCTTCCTAATATCAAATCTAAATCTATCTTCTTTCAGCTTAAATTCATTACCCCTTGTCCTACCACTACACTCCCTGATAAAGAGTCCCTCCCCATCTCTCCTCTAGCCCCCTTTTGGTACTGGAAGGCTGCTATAAGATCTCCCTGGAGCCTTCTTTTCTCCAGGCTGAACAACCCCAACTCTCTCAGCCTGTCATCATATGGGAGGTGTTCCAGCCCTGTGATCATCTTCATGACCCTCCTCTGGACTCAGTCCAACAGATCAATGTCCTCCTTGTGCTGAGGACTCCAGAACTGGATGCAAGATTCAAGGTAATGTCTCATGAGAGCAGAGTAAGGGGAGGAATCACCTCCTTTCTTCATTCTCCCAGTCCCTGCTTTTGCCTTGGGCAGTGTGGCTTGAGCACTTGCCAGTGAAGACAAATGTCACAGTGGTATCTCAAGCCTACTCCGTATCCGGGGTAACCAGGTCTCCTGTTTCCTTCTGGAGAGGGCCCATGTTTTCTGTAGTCTCCTTTTATCACCAATATACCTATAGAAGCTTTTCTTGTTTCTGTTGCTGTCCCTGGCTAGACTTAGTTCTATGAGGGCTTTAGCTTTCCTAAACCGACCCCCTCCTGCCTAGACAATTTCTCTGTATTCCTCATGCTTTCATTGATGTTTTCACTTCATCTCTCATTCCTCTTCTTTCCAAAAGCAACTAAGGAAAACTATGCAGATAGGAAACTAGAAAAAAAGGATTGAATCGTCCAGCAAAATACTATTGCAGTCAGGCATAAGGTTTACTGAAAGGAACAGAAAAGTCACAAGGAAAGACCCGATTTCCCTCCACTACCCTGCATGATTATCCATTTCCCACTCAGGCCACTTTCCTGGTATGTTGATCCAATCTCTTTTTGGCTTCCTGGCTCCCCACACAGGAAGGAGATCTTGGGCTGTTACTGGAAAGGAGCACTATTAACATATTATCTCCCAGATTAAGCTGCCCTTAATTGGCCCTCTGTGAACAACTGATGAATGAAGTTTGGGTGCATTCCTTTTCTATTAATTGACCTACGGTAAGGCTGATGAGAGGAGCTCTCCCATTCCCATTGGAACTACATCTGCTAGATTAAAAGAAGGAATGAAAAGTTTATTTCTTAGCATCTGATTTTTCTTCTGAAAAAAAATTGCATTCTTCCCTCCTAACTGTAGGCGATACATTCCTGGAACTATTGCACAAAGAGTCCAAATACAACTCAAAAAACTTCTGTCACCTCATTGTATAGTATATGTCACATATGCTCACCAGCATACTACCTATTAAAATTTCATAAGGAGTACTTGTGTATAACTTCAAGCATCTGAAGCACGCAAAGTACCAAAATGCAGCCTGAGACATTAATGTTCACAAAGCCGGTTGGCTTTCTGAATTCTAGTCTGCATCAAGATCTGAAGTAGAATTCTTTGGCCTATGATCTGGTAGGTGTTCAAATAGATCATTTTAATAGTTCCCCGTAGTCTGAACTACATCCACTTGAATGTCTTATCTCTAAACACAGGTTAAACCAAAATCCCACAGACCTTTCTCTTCCATTTGTCCAAAACTCCAAATCCTTTATCATTTGGACATTAACTTCACAGCTGTATGTTATAATTCAAATTTGATTTAATAAATACAAAAAATAGCTAGCTGGTGATTCAAGAACTGGCGCTTTTTTTCCAGCTTTTACGTTTTCATGAGCTGTAACAGGTTTTTGCAACACAGAGGCACCTACTCTCTGCATTTCTATTTTTGTGAGGAAAACAGATCTCTGTTTCTCACTGTGAAGCTGAGGAAATAAATAGATTTCAGTCGTTTAGAGTGAAGTTGTCTGAAGAGTTTTGCAAGCAAGTTTTGCAAGTTTTGCAAGCCTAATACAGAGCCTTCATCAGCTACCTGAATATAAGACTGTACCTTTGAGGACACTACCCAAAGGTTACAGAATCTGATTGCTAAGTAGTTCTAAATGCCCCCTTTCCTTGACAGTCTGACAGTCAGAATGGCAAGAAAAATGATGAGACAGCCATAGCAAAGCAGAAACTATTTAAAGTTGTTGAGAAATTGTTAGAATGCCATGTAGTCACTTGCCTCAGAATTGTCACAGCTATACCAGCTCTATGGGTAGATTCAGGGTTTCAGTTTCCAACTGTGTTGATCTAACCCTGTACTGAGCTCCTAAAGCAAAACTTTGTTAGTGTACCCAGAACTCCAGTTAATGAAAATGAGAAATAAAAAAGCTTTACAACAGCTGTATCGTTAAAACTATCCATGAATGCGGTAGAGAATTAAAAAATTCTTATAAACCCACATCTCTTAATGAAACCTGGAGTTGATCAGTGCAATCCTACGTGAAAATGGACTCCAGAGAAATAATACTAGTAATAGGCATGTGGTTTGAAAATGCATACTTTTGACATTGAAAGACATAATGAGCCACTAATTCAGTGGAGATGTTTGTGCTTCTAGACTTACTCTTTCAAATTACCATCAGCATTTTTTTTTCCTATGCAGAATGATATGGGAGGCCAGCGAATGCTTGTGAATAAATGGACCACTTTCCTCAAAACCAGGCTGGTTTGTTCTGTGCCTGGGAGAAACGGAATTGATACGCATTTTGATGAATTAGGTAAACATCCTAGACTGCAACAAACTCAAAACCATCATACAAAACGTACAGTTTCATAATAGCACATCTTACTGTCAAATGTTGCACTTGAATTTGTTAACAGGGAATGGTTGTTAGTGTTTTGTTTCCAATACATATGAAGTTCTATACATACATAGCTGACTATCATTAATTATGCCTTTAGGTATTGCATGGTTTGAAAAAAATGCTTTTAAAATCTGCATAAAATTAAATAGCATATATGAGTAAAATAAGATTACACCTTTAACAAGCAATGAAGTTTCCCTTTTGGGGCCGAGAAAAGTAGTTTGCTACCAATAACATTGCATTTAAATTTTACAGAGGATGTGTTTTTGCTGCAAACTCGTGATAACAAAAATCCAGTGATATTTGGCCTCTTCAGCACTACAAGGTAAACAACTAGAGGAAATAACAGCAGCAATAGAGCAATGTTTGAACAGCCTATTGAAGAGATAGAAGCTGCATGATAAATATCCTTTACCGAATACATGGTAAACAGTTTAATCCACAGTGAGCTTCCTTGTTAATGTAAAAACTTCTCTATGACACTCAGGGGCTTGAAGTTTTATTCGACTGTGTTCTATCTGGCTCATAAATTAATTAAATGTTTCTCTGCTTGAAAATTTCCTAGTGCCACAGTATATGCACTCCTGCATGCTTATAAGAGCAGTCATCTATCAGAGCCACTTCTCTTCCGTTTTGAGCTCCACTGTAATTCGAGTTTAAGCAGATAGCAGCTTAAATTCCTACTAACTCCTTAGTGAAGACCAGAACACCATCTGTGATGTTGCTGGTGGCCTCCTTTTCCACAGCAGCCTGCTTCAGGTGCAAGCACGCAGTACATCTTTCTTGGAGATCCAGCTGTTAGTTTAGGATGTAATTGGTAGAGAATAACAAAGGTGCTTTTGCCACTAATTCACTCTCCTGATTTATTTTTTTGGAATAAAGAAAGGCAGGTCTGGCCCTCTGGGGAAGCAGGCACCTAGCACTTCTTACTGGCTCCCTATGCCAGTAGGGAAGGTGGGCACCAAATTAAAATGATCTGGATCACCTTCTGGAGTCTTCACAGAAAATTTATTTGTAGAGAGCACTTATGCTTCTTTAAAAAACAATAAATTGCTTCTGCAGAACTAAGTGCATAAAATTTAAAAGTAAAATAAATATTTTTATGTGGATTGATCTACATAGAGTGATCTTGACGATCTAATTAATAACACCAACGAACATTCCCACTCAATATAAAGACTTTTTTTTTTTTTTCAGTTAGCATTGGATGATTCGTGTCTTTCCAAAGTAACATCAACAGGAAGAATCTTAGAGAAGAAAAATGGTTAACTGTTTAAGCCACTAACTAAAGATATATAAGACCTGAGTTCTATTCACTGTGTTTACAAATAAGTAATTTAGAGCCTGTGTTAACCACCTTCAAATTTTTGGATAACAGCACTGATCTTCCTCAGAGAAATGTTATAAATATAAATACATTAAAGACTGTGCAAAGAACATTGGACATAGCAGTTATAACAAAATCATATAGGAAACAATAAGTAGTTCTTTCTCCCTGAATACTGTTGAAATGTGACATTTTAAATTACACAATAATACAAGTAATATATGTACAGAATGTGACACAATGCTTTAATAATGTCTTTGAATTTTATTTCACAGCAATATATTTAGAGGATATGCTATATGTGTTTACCACATGGCAAGTGTCCGAGCAGCTTTCAATGGACCGTATGCTCATAAAGAAGGACCTGAGTACCACTGGGCTCTATACGAAGGAAAAGTACCTTATCCTAGACCTGGTTCAGTAAGTACAATCTATTTTCCACTGCTCTGTTATGTAAATGAATTCGGGGAGAAAAAGCAGATGTACAAATCGTCCTGACCTCACAAACCAGAATACATATATTTGACTATTTTTTCCTAACGGAACTTTCTGTTGAATGAATTGGCCCTGATGACTTGACTTGAGAAAATAAAGCCAGGATGAACTAGAAACATGTACCTATACTTACATTTTAGAAAAATGTTTTTAAAAAGTGTGCTTACATGAGGCAAGTCACTTTTCTTCTATTGGCTGCTGATACTGGGGCATTTAACAAGTGTTAAAGGAAGAAAAAGAAAAAAAAAAAAGATGATTCACTATTTCAAGATGAGGTGGTTCTGGTTCGTTTTTTTCACTGGTGCTGTCATTTAGAGTTGTTCCTGCCTGGCACTTAGATTTTTCACTTGGTAAACAGAAATTCTGGAGGAAATCACAGAAGCATTACTTGGAGACAGCTAATTAATTTCTACAAGGAATTTGTAATTTCTATGTTGATTTCTCGAATGCATCACATGTAATCTTCATCTCAAACTCTTTTCCTGTCTCAATCTCTTTTTAGATGTTTCTGAAGTTTCTATCCCTGTAGTGTCTGTGTGGGGGTCTCTCACACGCCATCTCAGGGGTGGGCAGGGGGGTCCCACATTCCCTGCCTGTTGGTGGGGACTGAAGGTACCCTTTGCTATGCAGGGGCCCCTCAGCATCCCACAGAAGGGACACGACCCTTCCTGCTGTAGTTCAGGAGAAGTCCCACAGCAGGCAATGCCAGGTTCACTCAGAGAAACATCATATCCAGGAGTTCTTCTTCTCCCAGTGCCTTTTGGGAACACAACTGTTTACCCGCCCACAGCAATGTCTTCTGTTGCAAAGCTGCTTTTGTTTACACCACTGAAGTTCTGCCCCTTATCATGCCAGCCTTGTGCAGATTTTTGGCTCTGAGATGCAAAGACATTTGTAATAGCTGTTTGGCTAACCCCCCCACACAGTTTTCACACTTCACCTCTTTATCTTCTCGCAGGTTAGGAGCTCAATGTCTTGAGTTTAACAGTGGAATATTACTTTCAGTATTGTTTTTCCTTTGCTGACTGAATCAATATTCTCTTTTATACTAAAACCAAGCATTTGCAGAAGTAAACATTGCATACAATTCATTTATCACCGAATCACAAGAATAATAGTTGAAAAGGCCTTTTAGTCCATGCCAGTACTTCTCCTTGTAGTATGATTTTGAATGCATGTCCTCTCTCATTTTAAATTAATTTTTTCCTCTGCTTCTCTTGGGGTTAGAGACAGAAGTGGATGCTCCAAAAAAGAGATTATCTGGGAATTAAACATTATTAATATGATTTGACCCTCCTGGACAATAAGCTACTACTGCAGCAATGCTGACATCAATACCAAATGTGGGTTTTTTTGTTTGTTTGATGTGGACCCAAGTAAGTCAGTGGTATTGAGTCAGGATAGGAAAACAGATGATTAAATTATCAAATTTTTGAGCAAAACAGTTGAATTTAAAGGAATAATTAGTTTCTATTTTGACATTTTGCATAGCAAATTTACAGTTTTTACAGTTTCAACGAATGTTGAGACAGTGCCATGCATGCCAGTACCATGGACTGCAGGATGGTTGTATATTTCACAAGGATGATATGGTCCAAGTTCTTTGAGTGGTGTTCATTTTTTTCCAGACAGTAGAACACCTCAAATATGTTATCTGAACTAGCATTAAATACAGGCAGGCATTCAGTATTAATGACTACAGTCATTACACTGATATCTCCTAGCACTGAAGATTAAATAGTGGTTTTTTGGCAAGAAGGAGAGAACACTGAGCCAGTGCTTCAACAAAGTTGACAATGACTTATAGAAAGGCTGCCCTAAGTTCCTCTTGCTTTCGGTGCTTCTCTCCCTTGTCTCTAAATGGCCACATTTGGGCCAGACTGGATTGTAGCCTTCCCAACAGGCAAAGCATAGGAGCTGAAACAAATATACAAGAAGAGAGCAACTAATTTTCCCAATGTCATGGAACAAGTTAGTCAGGGAACGAGGTCTTTCCTGGGTGTTAATCGATTTAATCATGTTTATATGTTGCAGAGCACATCAGAGGCTGAAGGTGCTGGCTCTGATGCCTAACAGAGGATTAGCTATGTTTTTGACTGCTCATTTAGTGCACAGTTCAGAGGTCTTTTCAATGCTTTTCCAGTAGCATGAGAAAGCATGTTTCGGGTGTACCCTCAGTGTTAGGTTTCACACTCCAAGGAAAAGGACAGCATGTTGGTAAACTGAGCCCCACTACCTTTTCCATTACAGGAATGATAGTGCCAAGAGGCCAAAAAACACCTACTATTAAGCATATCTGAGAGTTAGCACTCTTTGATCTTAGCTATCGAATGCATAAAGATGGAGTCTATAAGGAATGAGAGTGGAGCTAAAGCCAAAGAAACAGAAAGCCACTGCTAAGAGTGGCACAGGCTCTGACAGTCTGCAATCCGCCTCTCTCTGAAGTCTGCTGGAAGCACTGCTTCTGCCACAGTGTCTGCTCCTGTTTTGCCGATTCTTTTGGTGCATTTAGACTATGACACTTCTGGAATGACATCAGTTACCTCAAAAATTGTGTTGATAGACTTCAGAGACAGCTGCATTTACTGTTTCCTTTTTAGACTACTTGATTTTATTTAATTAAAAATGAAAAGCCTGTGAAGGATTATTTTTATTAAGTCTCTCCAGGGCTAGAACTTTGCAAAGGGAACCTGGCAACGACTATTCACTTGATATGTTGGGCAGTGCACGGAAAGCAGAGGCTTAACCTGTCTTCATGCTCCAGCTCAGTCTCTTTATTGCAAACAGCCGGTGAAATTCCATCACTAGGTTGATTAGAAAATTACTTTAAAGTCAACACTGAAAAAATACTTTCCTGTAGCTAAGCCTAAAGAGTGGAAACAAACATTGCCCCATTTGACAAGTGCAGGAGTTTGTTATTGCCCATTACAGTTGACCACAAGCTTAAAATCACTGTTTCTAGTAAACATAAAGAGTATTTTATTTCATTTTATTGATTGAAAAATCCAGTTTAAATAGGGAAAGGCTGCTACTGTGGCTTTGCGTGAAATTCTTCTTAAAGCTACACTGTCTTATGAATATTTGGAGAAAGTAAACTGTTACTGAGATATTTCCAGCTTGGTCATAAATGGTTTCAATTAGACATCATGAAGCAAACTGGAAATGCAGAATCTATGTTCAGTTAGTGAACAGTGTATCTGTCACAAAACATCCTGAAATCAACTTCTCTGTTTGATGCATTAAATTACCCCTAACTGCACATTTGACCAAAGGATTAAGCCTCTTCTACCCACTCATTGACAAAAAGCCTATTTGCCTTCCAAAACAGTAGCTTGATCAATGCAAACATTGGTATTTCAAGCTAAGCTGCGACATATAATAGTCATGGTGAGTTAGGAATTAGAATCAAAGGCAATACTGTTAGAATGTCTGAGGTCAAGAATTACTGTTGCTGCTGGCATAATTTTTAGGTGTGTTTAGTTTCCTACGGTAATACATTTTACAATTAAAAGTTATAAGACTAGAGATCAATTTCATGCACTAGTATGCTGCTCACTCTATATGGCTGTGTCTCTGCTGGGATAGGAAACTCCTTTCTCCGAACTCTGTCAGTGACCGTTTGATTACATCTTCAATAGGAATTTGGGGAAGATGTAAGCACTATGTTTTCATCAAAATTTAAAAGTGTCACTATTTATTCTGCACTTAGTATGCCAGAGGGGAAGGAGCTCCCTCTTTCTAAACATGACAATGTCAAGGCTCTATTCAGCGTCCCCTTTCCTGGCTTCTCACACACACATAAAGCATAGAGTTATCCACACATGCCTAAAGCATAGAGTTCACTGTCCCAAGTCCTACTGTGGTATTTTGTGAACTGTTTTTATGCCTGATTTTCTGTGGACTTGTCATTACACCTAAAAACAAGACCTGTCTCTGACAATTTATTTGGAAAACGTTCAGGATAATCTATGTTTTATGTTTTTGCAGTGTGCCAGCAAGGTGAATGGCGGTCTGTACACCACCACAAAAGACTATCCTGATGAAGCTGTCCATTTTGCCAGGAGTCATCCACTGATGTATCAGCCCATCAAGCCTGTTCATAAGAGACCAATACTGGTTAAAACAGATGGAAAGTACAATCTTAAACAAATAGCAGTGGACAGAGTGGAGGCTGAAGATGGGCAATATGATGTCTTGTTCATTGGCACAGGTAAATTAAAGAAAGCTAGGAAGACAATTGATTTAATAGTTCTTTTTTCACCTCCAGGATGAATTAAATTAAATTATGTGTAGTCCGAAAATAAAAATCAATACAACACTCCTTTTTAACTATCATTCTTTGCATGACTGTGCCATTCTTCTCCTTACAGAGAAGATTAGTCATTCTAGATATATGCTTCACTCTGCTGATAACATTATAGAGAAAAATAATGGTAAGGAAACATTTAAAGACTAGGAAAAGAAACTTAAGTACAGGATTCATTTTTTTTTTCTTTCCAAAGAACAACTTTAAATTGAATTCCTGAACAACCGACTTTGTTTTTAAAACTTCAGAACACTACCATGTATCTGAGCACAGTTCTGATCTGAGACCTAGAGACCTGAGAGAAACACAAGTGATATGATTTTCAAAAATATCAGTTGAAGTTACTGGCTTTATTCCGCACTTTATTTTCCAAAATTCTGGAGACCACAGGTCTAGCTGATACCACTAAAAAGAAACTGACAGCTTCCAGACTTGGGTTGCAACACAGCTCAAGGAAGGAAGGAGGAAATACTCAAGTTTCTTAAAAAGTAACTGTTAGAAGTTTTCTGCCAAGTTTTCTTGTCTTTCTTTTGTGCCATTTTCGTAAGATACAGAGTTTGTTTAAAGAGGATTTTTAAATATCTACCAAACAAATACGATTAAGGCAGAACGCATCATAGACCTGGCCTAACTCTAAGCAACCAGAGAAAAAAAACTACATTGTAATAGTAAGAAAACTTAAGAAAACTTAAGAAAACAAGAGGAACGCCTGGAACTAGACAACACTTCAGTCACATCTTATCTGTCTGGAAAAAATCCAAGGATTCATACATTCACATTTTATCAATTTAACAACAGGAGTGTTATCAGAAATAATTTTGACCATTTTGTCTAGGAAAGCATTTATGGTGAATTATTTTTTACTAATGAAATTCCTCTGATAAGCACATTTCGGTGTTGAGAACATTCAAAAGAAGCACGTTTGTAAAATAGCAAAGACTCATTTGTATTAGTGCTGTTTTCTAAGCTTTTAGGTGGCCTCAATACGGTTTCAGCATTCGACAGTGTGGTGGATAAAAAATTGTGCCATGGGTCATTTCTGTACAGCAGATTTTATAGCAATGCCTAGATTTTTTACATTTTCCACTTGCATTTGTGATTGAGATATTGTATCAAATACTCTTGTACACAGGTCTTCTGTTCAGCAAAGTTGAATCTGAGGGGACTTAACTGTGTGCTTCAGAGCCGTGCTGGACTGGCACCCAGCTGCTTAGTCTTCTCGAAATGTTTAATCTCAAGCGGCAAGAAATTCCAGCATAGGAATTTGGCTTTAAAAATGAACCCTGCAATCTCTGCTCATAAACCTCACTGTTTCTCTCGGCAATTTAACGTTAGAAAGGGTTAATTTTTTTTATCCAAGTTCAACACCTGCTGTGTAACATAAGTAAACAGAGTCTTACAGGAGGGCAGAAGTTTCCTTAGGGTAGCAGTGCAGGTTAGAAAGGTTCATCAAAAGCCAAGTCTGAACATCAGGCTAACTTTCACATGTCTGTCAGCAGGATTCGTAGAGGGACTTCAGAAAGTCAGAGCTCAGAATGCAATTTCTTTTTACTGTTCCATCACAAAATGGATTCCTTTGATTACATATTCTCTTTGAGAAGTGGTGTATGACCCCAGTTTAACTGTTCCTCTTTATGTTTGCCCCTTTGATCTTTTGCAGAACATTTTTCACAGTGCTTGTCTGCTTAATATTTCCCCTGTAAATCAAAGGTGACTGAAAACAAGAGAAGAAAGGAAGTGATATTTGCCATTGTTGATGACAGATTTTCAGATTAAGGAAAGCAAGACTATTCTAATAATAGTCAGCAAGAAAAAGCTGAAGTGGTGGAAGACTAGATGCTACTTGTGTGTTTTAATTTTCTGCCAGAGTTGTAGTGACAGGGAGGCTGATAAACCTAAACTCCAGTGTGGCTTAGACTCTTTGAATGTGCAGCCTTTTCTTGGTTCTTCTTCCTTCGACTAACACCTTTAGCTCAACAGCAGCTCAGTGTTTCCCTAGAGGAGGACAAGAACTTCAGAGAAGGAACCTCTGAAGGTTTTTGTACTCTTGCCTGGAGGAACGGAGCTGGTGCCAGTAATTAAGGATAGTTTGCAGTTTCCTAACTAACGTAAACACCCAGATCCTATAATTAAAGCTACTTTACACTTCCTTGCCTTGATGGACTCAGGTTCAGCCTACTCTTATTTCTTTTTCTGAAAGATGGTAGCCCTCTTTGATCCTTTTGTAACTCACCAAGGGGTTATGACCCAGAGTTTGAAAAATACAAGCCAATTAATCATATAGCTGAGGGATGTCTCAGTTGACTCTAATTTTCCAGGGACAAATTTTCATATGTGTTTGTTTTCAAAGAGGTAGAATTGTTAGCAATAATAGCAATAAGCAGCTACATCTACATATTTATAAATTTCTATCCATTATCAATCTGAAGAAGTCATTTAATGTATTTGAAGGCCATATAAATTTAACCATGTCCACCAATTTTAGCATTTACTTTTTGTTTTTTTTTTATTTTCAAATTTATTCCCAGATAATGGAATTGTGCTGAAAGTCATTACAATTTACAATCAAGAAACAGAATCAATGGAAGAAGTGATTCTTGAAGAGCTGCAAGTATTCAAGGTGAACCACACTGTATATGAACCATATATACCAGTCTTGAATTCTCTGAAGAATTAGAATGTCAAGAAAAATCTGAGGACAGTCAAATATATAATAGATGTGTGCAAGAAATTTTCTAAAGATCTGGTTATTTTATGACAGGAAATCTTAACTGTCAACTGAAGTTTTTCTGATGTGGAGTTCTAGCCCAAGTACTGAAGTGTATTGCAGCAAACCAGGACTACTGTCTTTCTGGAGAAAGGTTGTAGTTGGAGGTTGGAGGTTGTAGTGTGACTTTTAATTAGAAACTTATTGCATTTTATTTAATTTTCCATCATATCTGGTTAAGTATTTAAAAAGAGTAAAACTGCATGCACAAAAAGATGCCTACTACATTCTTGGAAGCTTAAATGAGGTCCAGATAAAAAAAAAAACAATCCTTAGAAAGAGTGAATCAGTTAATCGGTCTTTACAGTGGGCAAACGTGAGTCCTAGTGAGGCACAACTCCATTCTGTTTAAGAATAACCCATGACTAAAGCTCAGTACTTGGTATGAGTCAAAGCTAATATAGTGAAATTTTCTTAGTGAGTATTCACATCATGTCCTGTTAGCCACACAGAGTAAGAGGCTAATCTACTTGTAACCATAGCAAAAATTTTAACATCCAAACTTAGATATTTAAATCTGGTACCTGCATTTAGGCAGTAACTACTGACTTTTACCTGGGGGTAAAATCAGAGAAATTGACCCTCTTGAAAAAGTTCGTTTTCAGTAGACCTATTAGGGGCTATGTCTTGCCATTGCTCCAGGAAATCTGAGTAGAGGGCAGAGAGGACAATGTCAAAAGAAGGAATTCCTGCTATTTTTATCTTATCTTCCATGAATGTTTTGTTATAAAAAACACTCCACTTACCACTCTCAAGTAGGACAAAAGAGATTCAGTTGTGGCAAGAGCTAATGTCATGTTTGACAGGGAAATTGTAGTGTTCCTGTGGCCCAAATAATCCTGAATTAAGTGTTGGCTGGTTGTTTTTAAATGAACTCTTTTAAAGCAATACTTTCGAAACCCACAATTCCCTCGCAATTTCTTTCTCCAGCATCAGAACTTAAAGAAAGTCTGAATATAATAAGTAAACATCAACACGATTTTACCTAGTATATTTTCATAGCAAAAATATATTATTTTTTCTAAACAAAGAAATATTTCTTATTCTCTAGGTGCCTGTTCCTATTATTTCTATGGAAATATCTTCAAAAAGGGTAAGTATTTGACAAATTTGAAATGTGAAGATTGTGACTCAAATGTAACGAAGCTATAAACTGTATAGATAGATACACAGATAGACAGATGGAAGTACATAATCTAAAATGAGATCTGGTCTGATACACGTAATATTTTTGTAATAGAATCTTATGCTTATATGCTCTGATCCTTTATGAAGCATTTATATTTTTAAATTCTAGTACTAAATCTCCTTAGTTCACCCTATCATTCATACCAAAGCAAGTAAAAATCAATGTTTCATGAGTTACTGGCATAGTAATCACACTATTACTATGTTTGGTGGATATGGCAACTCACAGAAAAGTTCCTTGCTGATAAGCACAGACTGACCAGCCCCATAGGGATATCAATGCAATAAGAGCCTTGCTGGCTCCCCCACGTATTTAGTTGCCCATGAAAGACAGACTTGCTTGGATCTGACTCCCTTTTGAGTTTCTGCTAGTTTCTGTTAATAGAAACACCCAATTTATTACTCTTTTAGATAGATTCTCATCTGTACCATATCATGGATAGCTGAACCATATCATCATATCATCTCAGGATGGAGCCATTATAAACATCCCACAATAGTTATATCTTAATAGCCCCCAGACATCAAATGTAACATAGGCACACACAAACATAGTGAAACACAAGTAACAAAGAATGAAAATTGCATTAATAGGAGGTATAACTCTGCACAAAAATATCATTTAGTCTTGGTGTCCAGTCAACTTGCATTCTTTCTGTGGGTAGTGTAGAAAGAAAAACTCCTCTGATGGTGATTTAGAGAAGGATCTTAGGTGTTAGTATTCTGAATTATTTCCTGAGTCGATCTATTTTTTTTTTACCATGGACTATGAAACCAGATCCGTATTGTCTAACACTGCAACAAAGTGATTATTTGGAGAAAGACTTCAGTGTCATTTCAGATATTTGCCTTACCTTTAGCTCTCAGTGGAATGTCATGATGAAAGGGTTGTGTTGGAAAAGTAAAAAGGAGATACTGTATCAAAAGTGAAGTAGTCTTCCACCATTACATACAGTTCCCAAGAGGGCTGCTAACTCCACTAATTCAAGTAGCATTTGAAAAATCTGGAGAGATTTGTAAAAAAAACGCCAAAGCAATCCAGCAGTTGAAGAATAAACCTTCTTGTGAGAAGAAAAAGTAGCTTAACTTTTTCAAAATGTCAGAGAAAAGACTGAGAGAGAACAGGATAACTAGATACAAAATTTTACCCAGTGAAGTGACTTCCTAGTGTATGTGTATAGAGATTTTTGAACATTGATGGCAAAGCAATATCAAGATTAAATAACAAAGTTCAGTTTGTTGAATGTACATAATCTTGAAATAGGATGCAGTTTTCTAGTACCGAGGACAATTTAATGTTGGAATACGTGTTAGGGACAGCATTGTCACAAAGTCAGACAGGGTTGGCACCAAGTCATTTTGTCTTTAAATTAGACCTGTAAGCAGAAGTATAACTTAGTTGAGTTTACATGAAAAAAACATTATGTAGCTTCTCTGATAGAGCATTTTGGCTGGTCTCTTTTGACCTTGGATTTTGTGAGCCTGGAGAGACCTCCTTGCTAGCTTTGTCTCAATACCCTTATAACACTAACCAGTCTTCACTAAATCAGTGGTACAATAAAATATCGTGTTTCGGGGTTGAGCTAGTTATCTGCAAAGGCTGGGAAGGAATTTTCTTCTTTGATGTTTGGTTAGCTAGATATCGGATGCTTTTTACCCTCCTCTGATGAACCAAGGCTTGGAGTACTTTTTACCTCTGCTAAAAGATGAAAGAGACAATCCCATATCATATGTCTCATTGAAATTGCTGTTCACGTCTTCTGGAACAATCACAATGCATCCTTTGCAGACAAGAAAGAAATCCCCTCAAACAAGGATCCCAGGTTTCTTCTTCATTCCAGCTGGCAGACTGAGTTCCTGCTACTATCATCTGGTTTATCTCAGCTGAAAAATTCTTCAAGCATTGCTGTTACCAGCTTCTCCTAGTCTCTTCTCCTGGCAGGTCTAAGAGTAAAATTTTTGTGACCTAAACAGATATAGGAGGTGTAATTAGGAATAAAAATGAACTATCTGTATTAAATTTCATGCTTTTTCATAGGCTAACCAGAGTAAATGAGCTGTCTGTATTTTCCAGCTTTAAGAATTTTAAAATATCAGATTTTGAAAGTTTGGACTTTTGGACTTGAAAGCTTGAAATTATGGACTAAGTTTGGCCATTAGGATAAGCACAGCTTAAGTATTCGTTAGGAATCCTTTTTCTGACTGGTAACCATGCATAAGCAGTTTTGATTGCAGTGCATACTGCATATTTGTGTTCACACCATTTGCATTCAGTAGCAACAATATTTTTTTGTCAAATCCCTATACAATCAAACCATTCTCTTCTGAATGTATTATGCCAGCAACTCACAAATCAGATTGATCATCTTTCACTTGATTTGAAAAAGATATTTATGTGAACTCAGAAGATTCAAACAGTCTTAATGCTAATGTCGAGAAAAAAATAACCCAAAACAAAACAAAAAAAACCCCTACAAATAAATATTAAAGAAGTAAGTTGTGACCACTTAATTTCTAAGGAAAAACTGTACAGCACCACGAAAAAAGAAATCTGGTTATCTCCTATGTACTGGGGAATTATACAAATCATAGCACTACTCTGCATGTGTATATGTGACCATTTACTTGGTAACTCCCATTTTAAAATCGAGGTTGCTTGTAACTTTTGCAAATTTGAACTGCTGTGTTTAAAGCCTTTCATGCCAAGTTGGTTTTTTTTTTTTTTTTTGCGGATTGGTTAGGTGACAGAGAAATGTAAAGAGGGAGGCATTGGAAACTATTTTGAGGAAGAAACTTAAACCCCTGCCTATTCAAACACAAGGTTTACAAAGCTGAAACTTCAGAAGCGAGGAAATGCCAAAATAAACTTGTTCACTTTGCCTGCTTTCTGTTCCTCTGTCTTCATGCAGGAGAGCTTATTCTGTAATCAGGTATCTTCCTACAGAGTAACTCTGCCTCCCTCAGGGCACAGGCTGGATGCACAACTGGCAAGCAACAATAAAGCTCACATTTTCTAATAACTCCATTGGTAACAGAAGTTTTAGTGGAAGTTCTAGATTTGATCAGACCTGGTGTTTTTGTTTTCCAGCAACAGCTCTATGTTGGATCTGAGTCAGTCATCACGCAAGTGAAGTTCCACCAGTGTGACATGTACGGCACCGCCTGTGCAGATTGCTGCCTTGCTCGAGATCCGTACTGTGCTTGGGATGGGATCTCCTGCTCCCGATACTATCCCACAGGGATGCAGGCAAAGAGGTGAGAACTGCTCCTTTCTGTGACATCTGCAAAATACCAGAGTTCCTACATAAAGTACTTGGTATCTCCCCCTTACAAAAATAACTGAGCAGTGGGAAGATATGTTAGCTGCTAATTTATTAGCACAATGTTAGGGGACTGCAAATGAATCAAATTAACAGGATGGCATAAACTGCAGTACCAGGAATATTTTTTTGAATGAAGTAAAGTCACTTAGTAATTATTTGCAGTAAGTTTCAAACAAGACTCAGTTTCCTTATATATCTTTTGGTGTGCAGAGAAAAGATTCTTTACAACATCAGACATCTGTTTTTCTAGTATTATAGAGCAAATATGTCACACTGCAATAACATATACAACAGAAATTCAAAAAAAAGCAAAGAAGACTCTGTGTTAATGGTTAAACACCTTCACCAGCCAAAATGATACCAGACTAGCTGCAAAAGCTAAGGCTAGGCTTAGGCTTTCTCCAGTGAATTTATAAAGACAAGTTACTCAAGAGGCCAGTTTAAAGCACAAACCTAATTTGAGTGCTCTAATTCTTCCCTTGTCCTCTGCATCACCATTCACTTGTTCGTGGCTCTTGTGGAGTAATTTCCCAAATACCTGTCCCCTTCCTTTCCCCCTCAAACTCCAGCTCTCTGTTTTAGCTGTACAGATATTTGATCATGCATCTAGAATATGTATATTTTAATCCAGACCTTTCCACAAGACTTTAAGACAGCTTTGCCACTAGCCTTAGTCGGTAAAACTTTAGTAATGTAAAATTCAAATCCTTTCTGTGGCTTTTTTATAATTACTGTTCCTGCAAATATATGCTTATATATATTAGGCTTCTATGGAATGCAAGGGTGAGAATGAATTGAGTAACTTTTGGAGACAGTTTTGAAAGCCAGTGGAGATGGTCAAAACCAAGTCACACTATCCTAAATTTATCATTATTTCTTAAGGAAAACCAGGACTGTGGGGGTTCTTTTAATTCATTTTTCTGTCCTGCATACCTTATCTTTCCATGACCCCGAATACACTCAGATAAATGCCCTGCAGACCATAGCCAGGCACAACAGACATTTCTGTGGATTTTTCTAAAAGATCACAAACACAGTCATGTTACGTCGGAAAACACAAATTTATGGGTAAGGCACATTAAAAAGTAAAAATGAGTAATACAGCCAATGACTGAGAATTAAGAATCTCTTGGACTTATTACACTAAGGCATAGGTTAAGCCAAGTAGGAAATCTACAGCACTTTTACAAGCAACATTGCATAATCTTCTCATGCCTTTTGCCAGCCTTGCAAGGCCTAAAAGGGAGAAATTGGGCTCTGGTTGTCTGCTCAACGTGAGAAGAGCCTGGCCAAAATTCTCAGGCCCTAGATTAAGAAAGATGAGCAGCTATATAGTGCACTAGGGAGATTAATTTCTTACAGTAGAAGTAGAAATTAGATTATTGTAATTATAAAGCATATAGGTTACTCATCTAATGAAGTAAAAATAATTTGGGGAAGGGGCAGGGATTTAAAAAGTTTCCTACCATCCTGCTAGTACTGTATCAGCATTTACATTGTTCTGCAGGCTACCTATTGTCTAAGAAAAGATAAGAGAAACTCACTCTGTCCTGAGCTCAGTTGTACATTTTTAGCATATTTCTCACCTAAGACAACTTCCAGAGTAGCAGCCCTTAAGTCCCCTGACACAGACATTTATCCAGGGTTGAGTGATATGGACAGCACCCCAGGCACCTTCCTGTGCCTTCTCCAACATTCAGCAGGACAGTCTCTAAAAGAAGAAAATACTGCTGTTATCACCCTCTTTCTCTTAAGATAAGCACTGCAGCAGTGGAGAAGGGATTTGCACTCAATTGAATGTTCTTGAAGTCTGCAAAGCTTGTTTTACTTCCAAGAGTCTGGGGAACAGCCAGCAAGAGCTAATACTTTTGGGAGGGATGGACGGCATTTGCTTTGTTCACTTGAGGTCACAGCTGAAGCTCAGAGCATTTTAAACTTAGGAGCTTACACTAACTGTATGGCACACGGAGAGGCAGGGAGGGCTACTCAGGATGTGTGTTCGGAAGCTGTTTTAAGTTGCCTCCTGCTGGGCTCCAGGTGGAGAGCACTGCTGGAACAGGCAGGTCTGAGTAGTTAACATGGAGTTTTCCGATACTGAGTAACTCTGAGCAGGTGATAACCCTGCCACAGCCACCTTCTGCTCCAGGCACAATTAATGCCACATCCCTGAGCATGCAAGTCTTAATTAGGCCTTGTCTAGGGCTCCAGATTTCTGCTCAAGCTGTAGGGGGTAGTACAAGTAACGTGAGTACAAGGAGCACTGAGCAGTGCTTGTTTCCCCTGTTCCTGGCAGCCCTCTCTCCATCGGGACTCATGGAGCTGTGCCCTGCATTACAGCACACTTGGGCTGGCTTTAATACCACCTCTATCTGCTCAAATGTGCCCCTCACACAGTACATTCAGGTGGCCTTTTGATGTGTAAGAGCAGCTCTGCTAGTGCAGTAAGAGCAGTGCTCAGAGCATGGTTATAATTACAGGCCTGCTGGTGAAGAGTTGAACCGAAGCAGGGAAGTACAATATGTCCTCTCCACTTTGAATCAAATGCTCTCTGCTTTAGATCCCAATGCCTCCAAGGTATAACAAGTGTTTAGAGAAACATGAAATAGAAAAACTATAAACTAAGTCATGTAGAGGATATAGGGAGAACTGCAGCATAGATACAAAAAGCTTCTGCTTGACAGCTGCTACTAATTTGTTAAATTGTGAAAGCTTATATTATAATTCTCGGTAAATGCACAGCCTGAATAAATAATTAGATATAGGATTTAATTAAGGACAAATAAAAACTGAGCCCATAATCCCGAATCTTGATGCTGGCAGCACACTAATATGTCATGGTAGTTACAGGTGTTTGACTCCTACATACTGCAAACACTTCAAATGTCAGAAGGAAGTTATATTGTATTCAACTTCCATGAAGTGCACTTGACAAAGCGGAGAGGTCTGGGATGTAAAGAAATGCTTTAGTTCACTATTACCTCTTCAGTCTGATTTAGGCAGGTTCCATTTTTATCTAAACAAGCACTAAATTCTACAAGCAAGATTCTTTGCTGTGCCAGCTCACTGTCCAGGGTGAAAAAGGGCTGAAGTAATTTTGAAATGTCTTCCGTCTTGGGTAGGTCTGGTAACCTGTGATTCTTCATATGATTTTAAGAAGCTGACAGTCACCCTCCTGCCTCCCCTCCCTCTCTGGCCTCTTTCTCCACCACCCACGCCACCAGCAAACACACAAACAAATGCCAGGCTTATGTCAGTATTTGTGAAATAAGTTTATTTCCCAGCATCTCCCTCTCTTTAAGCACCTCTCCTCATTTTTTTCCTTTTCTTTAAAAAAAGTAGCAAGTGAAGGCACAGGTAAGTGTTTCCTCCCCAGTCTTCACACTCGCAACAGCAAAATTCAATCAAACAAACATTTATTTTTCTTGAATGGTTCTAACAACTGGAGAGATATCCTGTCTTACACAACTAGGATTTTTTTAGCTCTACAGTGATGTTCAGGAACTGAAGAGTAAACAGTACATGCCTGCCTACTGTCCCGTTCCTGCTAGATAGGGTGACTGGGCCTGACAGCAGTGGGGTTTTCTTGTTTGTTTTTTTTTTCAAGACTAACGCCTATGGTATTTATGTATTTTTGTGGAAGAAAATGTCTCTTCTGAATAATCTGTATGCACAGGTATGCAAAGCTGGTGGCAGCATTATTCAGCACTGACACTATGCAGAGTTACCAGTAAGCAAGGCTTACTGATCCATCCACTACAATGAGAACACCCAGGGCACAATAAAGCCCTGTTGCTATCTCAGAATCTCGGTTTCCCTTTAATAACATGCATGTACTCTTAGTGCTTCTGCCTGAAAGGCCCAAGGTAGTCCTCACTGAATTTGCGGATTCTTCTGAAACAGCAAAACATTGACTCTGCTACTCTGAATATCAGTAAAGGGTAAAGCTGTTCTGTTGGTCCACCAGCGCCAGTGAATCAGAATTCCATACAACTGGCAGAACTTAGAAAATAATCACTGTCTACTGCCAGTTTAGAAATATGATGAGTAACATCCATGGGCAAGATCTTTAACTAGTATAAAACTACATAATTTCAGTAAATTAAATGTGTGCCAAGTAAAAATTCTACCTTTTGTGTTCATATAAAGTGCAGAAAAGCATTATTTAAGCAGCAAATGAAAAGAATAACAAAACTGCTTAGCTTTGCTTGTTTCTATCATGTATGATTTATACTGTATACATACCTGCTGTGTAAGATTTGCTGCATTGCGTATTTCTGTTATCTGTTGTGTATGGTATTGATAATACTGTTTAGAACTGTTCTTTATGGAAATATAGGAAAGGTATTCTTAGTATAACTAAATTTCAGGTTTTTGGAAATACTACATCTGGCAAGACATGGCATTCCAATAGTCTCTTTAGTTTCCTTAGTAAGCAATCTTTATTTATAAGGACACCCAAAGAAAAAAATGCCACATAAAAGCACAATTCTTCTGGGAATGCACCATACAATTACATTTTTCATTATTTTTCTGTAAATGCACATAAAAGCCCAAAGCCCAAAACTCCGCACATACATGGCAAACTGTTCTAAACTAAAAACTTCTGGAGAGACAGAACCCAAAGAGAAGCTAAATGTCCCTTTGACCCTTCCTAACACTGAATGTTGACTGACTGGTTCAGAGGATCTTGTTTCAGTATTCATGTCAGTGTAGTTATGTATAAACTGGATATGTAGTTTCAATTCTTGCCCAGACAAGTTTGTTTCTTTCTTTCGGACATGTGATTCCCAATAGGTTGAGTAGAGAGAGAATATCAATGCATAAATGAGTACTTCTCACAATGATGCTGAATTTTTAGGAATCAAGATTTTGCTCCTTATGTTTTTTAACATTCCTTTTTAATGAATGCCACTTAAGCATATAACCCAACAATCTGTAAACTAAACAATTCAATTTTTTCCCCTCCAGACGTTTCCGCAGACAAGATGTTCGCCATGGAAATGCAGCGCAGCAGTGCTTTGGCCAGCAGTTCATTGGTAATCTACTCACACGTTTACAAATTGCTAGCAAACGCCTGGAGCAGAAAGCACAGATTTTGCCAGGAGTATGAGCCAGACCATGATTTCATCTGAGTTATTTTACTGGCATATTCCTATAATAAGTTATGAGTCGTGGAGATGAGCCCATGTCTTCCAGGTGTAAAATTACTTTTTTGATGGTGGGTCAGGTTCATCCTGTAACATTCATGTAATCCTGCAAACCTGTCATTCAGACTAGAGAGGTTGCTAATGCATTTCAAGGGCTTCCAACAGAAGTGCAAGTGAGATGTGGCAGGGATGGAAAACAACAGAGCTGCATCCTGAAATGAATATGAAATACTGCCAGGACACAGAGCCAGAGGTGGAAATTGAAGGAGTTCCCTAGCACAGACACGGGCAACAACATGTCAGAACACAAATATATATTTATGATCATTATCAAGATTTATCCTAAAAAAAGATAGATTACTCTGTCTACCGCTGTTGACCAAACCCGGGAAAGAGATGATTTCAGACATTGGCATCGGGAATGGCAAAACAGGCAGAAAACAGTTGCTTGGACAACCTTAATATTTTGCAGGAAAACACCCAATACATTTATGTCAGAAAAATATCAAATATAAAAAGTTATTTTAGATAGATAAAGAAATTTTAAATTTTGAATATTACACAGATATTTTGCCAGATAAAGTTTCATTAAAATTAAAGTCCGTTGGAGGATATAGTAGATTCTTGAAAAGTATTATGATGTTATCAAGCCCTATACTTTTTGGGGTATAAAACTGGTTGGTCTTAAGAATATTTGTCACTACTGTGGAATAAGATGATTTTGTTAATGAGGTAATTGATATCCTCCAGTTCATCATCTAGCTTATCTTCCTCCAGATGTCTCGTTGGATGGAAAGCAGAATTCAGTTTTGATTCATTTCATTCACCTTGTTTTTATTAGCACCCTTGGGACAAAACTATACATTCATTTACATGTGTACAACATGTAAAATATTGGTTAGGGTATTTATAGTTTTTAAGAGTTTCATTTTGCAAAAGGCTATGTGCTCTCATTTTTATCCCTAAAAATATTTAATTATTTATTATGTTTAAGCATTTATTGAATCCTCCTGTTTCACTGAATGAAAATGAAATAGAGGAACTATTCATAAGAACCAGGCACAGGCAATTAACAGTGTGAAAGGCTGAGATCTGTTTCTCTGTGTATAATCTTAGCTGAAACATGGCACAATTTGGTCCATTTATCTTATGTCCAGACCCTGTGAGAGTCTGAGATTATGGGAAAACTCATTTAGCAGATCAGACCTTCCCCAGACACTACTTTTCAGTCACTGTCTGGTTGGATCTGAATTAAACTCCACTCTTGAAAGTAAATATACCCTGAGTATGGAGTGTAACGAGAGTTGGTAGTAACACATATTTTATATGTATTTATATTTATTTATTTTCCTTCTAGGTGAAGTCCTGGAGAAGACTGAGGAGCGACTTGTTTATGGAATAGAATACAACAGCACCCTTCTGGAGTGCACCCCTCGGACCTTACAAGCAAAAGTAATCTGGTTTGTCCAGCGAGCACACGAAACTAAGAAGGAAGAGGTAAATGTTCTTATAGCCTAAGCTTTTAACTAAAAGACCCCATGCTTAGGAATATTACATCTCACTGAAAGGCCTGTCATCAGTTGCTGAAATGTACATGACTGTAAGGGAAAATCGTAATGTTCATCTGCTCTCTTGAATTAATAGACCTGAGAATTTAATCTGCTGTTTGCATCCAACATCTTGAACACAGATGTTAGAAATGTAGTGAAACATGATTTAAGATCTGAGAATAAAAGAGAATCCAACACTTCTCTTGGTGTGTTTGCAGAGGTGAAATGTGCACTTAGTACTCCCAAAGTTAGTCTAGTTTAACATCTATTCGTTCTGGCTGCCTCACCCACTTCATTACAGAACCTTCTGAAAATGGGTGTTGTTGGATTCTCTGTCTCTTTACATGTATTTCTGTATTATAAAAGTGCTTTGTAAGTGGTACTATATTTATTCCTCAATATTTCTCTGGCACACACCAGTGTAGCCTACCCCACTTAATATGTGGAAGGACATAAGGAGAAAAGCCTCAGATCTGTTTGCCTTACTGCCTAGCAGCTAGGTTCTACCGTAAACATGAGAACCTAGCTTAGCCGTAAACATGTGCAGATCTCTGGAGTGGGACTCATCTGATGGTAAATGTGAACATTTACAATAAAGAGATCTAACTGGGAGCTAGTTGATGGAGGCTGACTTTGAAGTCAGACTAGAGGGGGTTGCAGCTATAACCAGTGGCATCACTTCATGCTTTAACTACACAGCTTCATTTGGTTAGGTAAAAAATGGCTAGTAAATCACTGAATACAAAAATTGCCACACTCTGCTTTAAATATCTAAAACTAAGCAAGTTGAATGTCATCCCCACTTCAGGCACATTTTTGCCTACAGTTTTGTCCAAATCCCAAATATCTGCATGGATTTTCACAGTTGGTATTCCACCATATATTTAGCTGGAAGATCCCTATCTGTGCAGACCTATTAATCAGGTCTTTCACAAAAGGTAGGGAACTGCGTAGGAGGGAGGATGTCATAATATATGCACATCCCATTAGACCCAGTAGCTCAGATACTGTACTCCAGGAGTATAAATTTGAACAGACTCTAACCTTCCAGTATCTTTATATCATAGAATCATAGAATGGTTAGTGTTGGAAGGGACCTCAAAGATCATTGAGTTCCAACCCGCCTGCCATGGGCAGGGACACCCTCCAGTAGCCCAGGTTACTCAAAGCCTCATCCAGCCTGGCCTTGAACACCTCCAGGGATGGGGCATCCACAGCTTCCCTGGGCAACCTGTTCCAGTGTCTCACCACCCTCACAGTGAAAAATTTCTTCCTAATGTGTAGTCTAAATCTACCCTCTTTCAGCTTATACCTGTTACCCCTTGTCCTCTCACTACACTCCCTGATAAAGAGTGTTTCCCCATCTCTCCTGTAGCCCCCTTCAGGTACTGGTAGTCTGCTATATAGGATCTTCTCGGAGCCGTCTTTTCTCCAGGCTGAACAACCAGGTCTCGCACTTTCTTCCGGAGGGGGCCCACATTTTCCCTAGTCCTCCTTTTATCGCTGAAATACCTATAGATGTCACCCTTAACGTCCTTGGCCGTATTTAATTCTGTTAGGGCTTTAGCTTTCCTAACCTGATCTCTGGCTTCACGGACAGTGTTTCTGTTTTGTCCCCAGGCTACCAGTCCTTGCTTCCACCCTCTGTAGGCTTCCTTTTTTTGTTCGAGTTTGCTCAGGAGTTCCTTGTTTGTCCATGCAGGCCTCCTGGCATTTTTGCCTGCCTTCCTCTTTGTTGGGATGCATCGCCCCTGAGCCTGGAGGAAGAGATCCTTGAATATTAGCCAGCTTTCTTGGGCCCCTCTTCCCTCCAGGGCTTTATCCCATGGGACTCTTCCAAGCAGGTCCCTGAAGAGGCCAAAGTCTGCTCTCCTAAAGTCCAGGGTAGTGAGTTTGCTGTGCACCCTCCTCACTGCCCTGGGAACCTTGAACTCCACCATCTCATGGTCGCTGCATCCCAGGCTCCCCTTAAGTTCTACATTCCCCACCAGCCCTTCCTTGTTGGTGAGAACAAGGTCCAGCATAGACCGTCTTCTGGTTGGCTCCTCTATCCTTTGGAGAAGGAAGTTGTCATCAACACATTCCAGGAACTTCCTGGCCTGCCTATGCTGTGCTGTGTTGTTCTTCCAACAGATATCAGGGTGGTTGAAATCCCCCATGAGGACCAGGGCTTGTGAGCATGAGGCTGCTCCTATCTGTCTCTAGAGGGCCTCATCCACTTGCTCTTCCTGGTCAGGTGGCCTGTAGCAGACCCCCACTACAATGTCCCCTGTCCCAGCCCTCCCTTTGATCCTGATCCACAGGCTCTCTGTTGGCTCCTCATCTGACCCCAGGTGGAG
>WKFP01015175.1:4414859-4450033 GCA_011057875.1 Pterocles orientalis
GGAACTTCCTGGCCTGCCTATGCTGTGCTGTGTTGTTCTTCCAACAGATATCAGGGTGGTTGAAATCCCCCATGAGGACCAGGGCTTGTGAGCATGAGGCTGCTCCTATCTGTCTCTAGAGGGCCTCATCCACTTGCTCTTCCTGGTCAGGTGGCCTGTAGCAGACCCCCACTACAATGTCCCCTGTCCCAGCCCTCCCTTTGATCCTGATCCACAGGCTCTCTGTTGGCTCCTCATCTGACCCCAGGTGGAGCTCCATACACTCCAGCTGGTCTTTGATATAGAGGGCAACACCCCTCCTCGTCTCCCCTGCCTGTCCTTCCTAAAGAGCCTGTATCCCTGCATTCCAACACTCCAGTTGTAGGATCCATCCCAACACGTCTCTGTAATGCCAATAAGATCATATCCTGCAGGCATGCACACATCTCCAGCTCCTCTTGTTTATTCCCCATACTACATGCATTCGTATAGAAGCACTTAAGTTGGGCTCACAAAGAGACTGGACCTCCTGTGTGCTGCTCTCCACCTGCCCTCATGCCAGCCTGTGAATCTTTTCCAGGCTCTGGGCATTTGTTGCTGGCTTTTCTGTCGTTGGAGTGGTAAGAGTGGGATGGATTAAGGCTCCCCTCCCCCAGCAATTAGTTTAAAGCCTTCCTCACCGGGCTGGCAAGCCTACGACCAAAGATTCTTTTCCCTCTCTCAGACAGATGGATCCCATCAGCCCCCAGTAGACCAGGCTTCTTGAAGCAAGCCCCATGGTCTAAGTAGCCAAACCCCTGGTTGTGGCACCACTCCTGCAACATTTATTGGTGTGCTAGATTCTATCTGCCCTTTCATACCCTTTCCCTTCAACTGGGAGGATTGAAGAGAAAATCACCTGTGCCCCAGAGCCCTTTACTATATATACTAATAATTCCATATTAATAAGATTAACTTGTTTTAATGTGTCTCATTGCAAGTTATTCCATTTTTTCATTGATAATTATATAGTCATTAAAAAAAGGCAATTACAAGCAGAAAGAGGTAGAATAATACAGTCATAGAATCGCAGAGTAGTTTGGATTGGAAGGAACCTTCAAAGATCATCTAGTCTGACCTCTCTGCCATGGGCAGGGACATCTTTCACTAGATCAAGCTGCTCAAAGCCCTGTCCAACCTGACCTTGAACACTTCCAATGATGAGACATACAAAGCCAGTAGTTTATTTGCATGTTTCAGCCTTCTTTCCCTCTGTGATTTTGCCACAAGTGACTGACCCATGCTGGGAAAACACTTCTTCTTCACTACCGGTTCTACCACGCTTGCCAGGTTCTCTAGACCACTTTCCCTTCACAGCTCAACTTCTTTACCTCAGGTGAATCTTTTTGTTACTGAAAAACTGTGAGTTACAGGATCGTGGATCCCTAATCTTCCTCTCAAAATGTAATATTACATTCATTAAAGAGTATTTCAGAAATAATTGCACTGATTTGATGTAATAGTAAATGCCTGCACTCTATAACTGTGTCAATTTGTTTTTAGGTGAAGACGGATGATAGAATAATCAAAATGGACCTTGGCCTCTTATTCCTGAAGCTGCATCGGCTGGATGCAGGGACCTATTTTTGTCAGACAGTGGAGCACAGCATTGTTCACACTGTCAGGAAAATCACCCTGGAAATAGTTGAGGAAGAACGTGTAGATGAGATGTTCAATAAAGACTATGAGGAGGAGATACCTCACAAAATGCCATGCCCAATGCAGAGCAGTATACCTCAGGCATCGAAGCCATGGTACAAGGAATTTCTTCAACTAATAGGTTACAGCAACTTCCAGAGGGTGGAGGAATACTGTGAAAAAGTGTGGTGTACAGATAAGAAGAGAAAAAAGCTGAAAATGTCTCCGTCCAAGTGGAAATATGCCAGTCCTCAGGAGAAGAAGGCAAGGATCAGGCCAGAGCATTACCGGTTGCCCAGGAACATAGCTGACTCTTGATGGACAAAAATCCATCTGTTGTTTCTGGGCAAAATTTTGTTTGGACTTAAGTAAAAGGGAGAAATCAGTCTTGGTTTTGGTAAATGACACAGGTTTATATATATAAAATATCAGGACTGAAAACAAAAATGCTATAGTAAGTTATACTGTACACTCATGATGACTGTTTAGAAGCATTTTAAACAAATTCTTCACTATCTGGTTCTAAGTAGGTCAATGCAATCAGAGTTTTGCATTAGACACGAAAATCTTCAGATTTTGAGTGCTTGAATCAGTTTCCTGTGTAGACCATGCTTGCGCTGTATATTGTTGCATATGATGGCATATTTAAGTAAATTCAAATAGCTAAGCATTCACAAGTGGATGGAAAATATAACACATCCTCATTTCACAAATTTCTCATGCTTCTGAAAGCAGCACATCTTAAGATCATTCCTTTTGATTGTGATCTGTCTAAGTTTGTCACTGAGAACAATGAGTTGTATGAATACAGTGTACTGCTGTTCCTCAAGACGATGAAGGGAAAATGTGTTTACTTCCCACCATTTTTTGTCTTGTCAGTCATATATGAAGTGCAGTGTGCTCTCACAGCTGAATAATATTGCCTTGTAACTTGATGTCAGTCAAATGCATGCTGAGAACACAAACAGAATGAAATTCTTCAACTTATCTATATAAAAAGTTGGGATAATGGTTTAGACAGAAAATGAGTGTCGTGTCGCTATAATGGACACTGCCTGAGTAGTGACATGAATTAAGGGAGTGCCCTCTTGTGGAAAAACAAAGCAAAATTCGATATTGTCATCTATTTTCTGAGGAAATGTGTACAGAGAAGAAATATTACCCAAATCCACAGCACACACTTCTAGTCTCCAGGTGCTAAATCCACAGTTTTAGAAGGCAGTGTTGGAAGTCATTTATGCTGGAACGACAGCATTTAAAGTAAGTAATGTTTTATGTTGTTAACATGCTTTCGGGGTAAAATGCAATCATAAAAAGTTAGGATGTAGATTAAAATCAAAAACAGCATTATGCAGCTGTGTTTCTGTAGTTTCAGGGTCTGATCCAGGTAAATCTTTTCCTGATATGTGATCTCTGGTCAGAAGGGGTGCTTTACTGCTCTTGTGAGGGATATCAGGAGATGAAATCAAAGAACTAAGTCACTTACAATCTAGGTCTTTAAAGACTTGTTTCTGAAGGAAAATGGAAAAAAAAATCTTTAAGTACAAGAAACCAGAAGCAGAAAATACAGCAAAACTAGCAATTAAATACTTGAGAAATCTGATGTTACAATTTTTTTAAAAATTTGGAAATTGAATAAAAACATAGGGAAGTTACAAACACAAATGAGTCACAAATGAGTTAACTCCTCAAACAAGAACATGATGCCAGTAGGACAAATAGCCAAGATAGTACAGATTTTGATGCCACCAAGAAAATGGATTCACTGGCCACAAAGAGGTTCATGTTGAGCTTCAACTTCTAATCAGGAAACAGAACTTAGAGTCAGTGGGAATTAACAGCCTGGATAACAGAGATTTCCTAGGTTTGCTGTGTTAACAAACCCAGCAGCTGAAGCTGTCCCAGTGTTTTCCAAACCCGCTGTGTGTGAGAGGATCTCGCAGTTGCTGGCAGGACCAGCCAGCCTTGCTGTCCTCCCCTGGAAACAGAGACTGTCCTGCTGTTTGAAAGGAGCCTGTGGGCACACTGTCAGCAGCTGGCGTACGAGGGAAAGAGGGTTTGTGCCGGTATAACAACAGATAAACCTTTCTGTCAGCCAATTGTGTTAAGCAAACCAATTTATCTGAGGGTTTACACTCCGTTTAGCCAGACTGCCTGTCTGAGGGATGGGAGCAGACACTGTGTGTAGCCTTGCATGAATTCACACAGTTGCAAACTTTGATCTGATAGAGGAGACTGGATAAATCCACTTTTCCGTGACAGTTTAACAGAACTTAAGTTGCAGTTAGGATCCTCTGTTTACAGTTATGTGGAAAGCACCAGCACTGAAGGCTGGGGCAGAGAGAACACACACAGGACAATCATTCCTGATTTGTATGTGATCCCCTACACAATCCTCACTGCCATCCTTGACAGAAAACTGTTAAAGCACCACTGAAATCCTTTCCTGATTAATTATGGTGTCCACTTCTTTTCAACAGTAATGGAAGTTATATTTTACATTTTCTGATTCATTTGCTAGTACCTACTGCCAAATGTACACTCAATGGACCATTAGAAAGGAATAACAGCATCTCAGCTGGATGGAACAAACATAACTTTGTGTCTCACTCTGAGATTTCAGGTGGAAATCATGTGATATGCAAATCAGGACTCCTAATTTAATATGAAAATGTGTATTTTTAGCTCCCCATCCCTTTAGTGATTACATGTGGAGAATTACATTAAATTTTGATTTACCTTTTAAAATTTAAATTTCTAGCTCACACATTATAACTTGCATGGCTGCGATGCCTGTGAGAATTCAGAACTACAAGGTCTTGTTCAAAGAGTGCTATGACATCTAGGAAGAAGAGAAAGAGTGACAATGTATTTTGGAAGGATACGCACAAATGTGCTCGTACACAGACAATGTTATTTAAAATGCTTCTTTGTATATTTAGGGGGCATTGTCTGCTTCTTTTCAATATGAGTTTAATGTATTTTGTATGTGCATGAAGTGGTCAAATTATAAATACAATTAAGAACCATTTTTGACTGAAATACTCTGTTTTATTTCTGATTATTTATTTTCACTAGACAATATGGTAATGTGCAGATCACTAGTCACACATTGTTATTTACAGATGACCTTCACCATGCATTTTATGAGCAGATCTCAGATCAGGACAGAAGGATGTCAGTATACGGTTGCCAAATGGGAAACTGTGGCACAGGGTAACAAGTAGATTTGGTCTGTTAATGTCAGGTAGATTCGGAAAAGCTATGATTAGAGCATCATCTGCTGCTTGAATGTATTTTGAGAGTGGAACATGGTCACTGAAACCCAGAAGATTCTAATTGATGGAAATTCACAAAGAAACAACCATTTGGATAAAACTTTGAACTCTGCCCTGCTGCCTGACAAGGAATAAGTCAGATCACTTGGACTAAACACTTGCTCTGCTTTGCTCTTGCTCTTTTTTTTGTCAATGAGATTATTGTCACCTTGTACACACTGCTGTGCTCTCAGATTTTGTTGGAACATCAAGCCAGGAGAGTGCTAGTCTGCTATGAAATTCCTGGCTTATATATCTCAAAATAGGCTTTTATGTTCTGCACAATTTTTCTGCAGCATAAAACTGATCTCTTTATGTAGACAAGAGAGAAAAGTAATTGCCCTACATCCAGGTGGCTGAACAGCAAATTTAACAGTCATATTTGAAGAAGTGCTTGAATTAACATAACTAACATAGTGATAGAGTTTCTCTTGATCTTTTATTTTCTTTCAATTTGAGGGCAAGGAATCGATTTTCTTTTCCCCTAAAAAAAAAGCAGTCAGTCAGCTTCTCTTTCTAAAAATTCCATTAATCTCCTTAGTCTACCTTGGAGCAGTGGAGCTGGAGTTATTTGTGCAACTTCATGTCTCTGGGTCCAGAAGGCACAAATGCCTCTGAAAGCTGCACTGTCCAGATAAGAGGCACTGAAAGTGAGCTTTTCTACATCTGTAACCCAGCAGGATGTCTGCAGTTCCTATCAGCCATGGAATCCTGTTCAGTTCCCCAAATTACTGTTTTAAAGGAGAAATCATGCCCAGTTACCATAAGTAGTTATCATAAATGAAGCCATGATTGACAAATCTTGCTTTTGGGTGGGATTTACTTTTTCCACTAGTAATGAGTGATTTTTAATTTTTTTTTTTGAGGAAATAAGTTATCTGACTAGCCCTATAAACAGAAAGACGGCAGAACTAGCAATGTCAAATAAAGCTGCTAGCCGCCATTAATTAATCAACATTTCACAGGGATAAACACATTTCTAAACAAATTTACCAGACATCAACCTAATCCTTCACTGTAATCCCATTTCACAAAACAACTTTTCCCCTTTTGGATATGACGCCCATCTAATGTTGAACGAAGAAATACGTTGTTAAGCCTTTGCACACATGTGCTCATAATTTACTGAAGTGAGAGGTGCTATGCAGCAGAACTGAGCATAGTTGAACGTAGCTGGAGCACAGTAGCCCTGGCTGGCCAGTTCCTAGATTTCCCAAGATTCTTATTCATATCTAGAAAGAGCAGATTTAATTGCAGGAGGAGAAGTCTGGATCTTTGAGTCACAGATTTGTGACTCAAAGTTTGGTGAGTCACATATCCTGTTTCAGAACTTCTGTGAGCTAAAGAGCCATTGTGAATGACTTATTTCTGTAGACTTCCCCAAGTCCAACACCCAGAAAACTCAATTGAAACAGAACATCTCCTTATTTCTGATGTAAGTTAATTCAGCTGCAGACTTTCATGCCTCTGAGAGAGTTTCTGCACATCTTTGAAAAGAAGCACAGTCTAGGATTGCATTTAGTGTGAGTGCATGTGTACATAAATTATAAACTCTCAGAATATCTCTAGTCAGTCTGAAATTCTCTCTAGTCAGTCTGAAATTCACTATATCCAACAAAATCACACATACAACCCATGATGACTTTTACTCACTCTGAAGAATCACACTCACCCAGTGTCCTCAATATGGATTTAAAGCATGTTTGTGAAGGCATGTGATGATGTCAGTCATCAGCATCATCATCAGCCACGATAGCTGTTACTCACTGTCTTCTCCTCTTCCTAATAATAAGAGATTAAATTTATAGACCAATTGGGCATAATTAACGCACCATGAGCATTTTCTGCATTTTAGTTTGCTAGATGTATTAAAAGGTGTTATTAATCAGAACTCAGAAATGCACTGTGGACCTTGTCAAAACCAAGTTAGTGGAGCTATTCCACTTGTATCTTTAACTCAGGCATACAGATCATTAGTATTTAATTTACTTTGTTTTCTTCTGCTTAAATATGTTACTTACTACATTATTATTTTGCAATCATTAAATATAATGAATATTTTATTGTGCTTTTTATGTTCAAAATTTGTTTAATTTTGCAACAGCCACCAGAAGGATGAAAACACACTTTAGCATCACTTACTCTGTTGTTTACAGGAGCAGAAAAGGCCTGTGGCCAGACAGAGCTCCCCCACCACACAACACAGTGTTGCTCTGCAGCAATGTGCAGGGTAGTGCCTGGTGAGTGGACAAGTTAAACCAACATGATGTGATACCACCCAGAGACCCCAGCTTGTGCTCCAAAAGCAGTGTGTAAGGGTGTCTTTGTACTAACCAACATTTTTTCAGGCAGCTTCAGTTTACAACAGGCTAACACATTCTGCTCAGTCATTTCTGCTACAGGGTAGAAACTTACAAAGGAGGGTCAAAGTGAAAGATCAGAGGTTAGTAAGTCTGTCAAGGAATATAAATCATGTTTATGGTGATGTCCATTCATGGTCTTGTCAGACTGAGTTTAGCGTCCAGTCCCTCTTACTATTTAAAACACAAGAGCTGGTATTTTTTCAGGTTTGTTTCATGATTTTTTGGGGTTTTGGGTGTTTTTTTAGGGGAGGGAGATTAGATTTTGTTTGGTTGGTTGTAATTTTGCTTGCGTGGGGAGTTTAGGGTTTTTTCTTTTTTTCTTCCTTGTAATTGTTGGAGAAAAAAAATTAGATGCCAATTTATCAGTTCCTTTTTAGATGTGTTCATTAGGATGAGATGATTCACCAGATTAATTCCACCATGATGCTTTAAGGTAATCAGAAAAGTAATTTCAAAACAATTTTTGTCTCAAAGTAAATATGCCAAAACATCAGAGCTATCAATATAGTTGAAAATATGGTAACTAATTCTAAGCAATTTTGTCTTAGAGAGCTAGCAAATAAAGACGATGGGGAGGATGAAGTTGACAGCGTTCAACAAGAAATCAATACATATTGGGGAATGGTTTTGGAGGGAGGGGCTTGGAATTGTGGGGTTTTTTTAAACAGTAGAAATCATTAAGTGATGTACTCTCATTTATTTGGAGGTCATGTTTCACTAGAGACTAATTTTAATAAGAAATCATTATTATTTAGATTTGCTTGGAAAATAGGGGAATTAGGTGCTCACTCAGTTTTATACCACACCTCTGTGAAAAAAGATATTCATAAACTTGAAGCGTAACTTCCAAGAATACACGCCTTTTTATCTTCCTGCCTTTTAATCATCCTGAAAAAGAGCAGAGATTTTTTTTTCATATTTAAAAAAACATTGCATTTTTCTTTACGTGCACTGACCTTTTAAGAGTGTGCAAATGGTAAAAAATTCGTTCAACGTCCACAATATAGAATATTGTCTTGAAGTCATGGATGTTCCAGCTTAGAGCATTACCATTTCTGTTCTGAACTCTGGGGTTTTTTGACTTTTTCACACCTTTGTGGCATTGTTTTGCAAATTTCACTAAATGTTGCACCAGGCACATAGAACTGTGAGCTGGTAGATAAATATTCAGCTGTGAGTTATTTATATTGGTGTGGGATTAGAGTCTATAATGATTTGAGAACTGCTTACCCACAGAGGCTTTTAGAAAAGACCTTCAATTGTGATTTGTTATCATAGTTCCTGTGCCTGGATGGATTATGGATTGTGGGGAATTTTTTCATTGCATTGAGAATATGCTCCAGAAAGACAAAAGCACTTTTTTGTTATTGATTAAAAAAAAAAATCAAACCATTTTCTATCCCATGTATCCTTTTCAAAGCACTTAAAATGCACAAATTTGGAAGCCACAAAGAAGAATAAACAGTTGCAAGGATCACCTTTCTGGGGCTTCCTCAGTGCCTCCTGACTGGTTGATATGGTCACCTGCTGGGTCTTTGGTGGTGAACATAGGCTCAGTACAAACTTTCACCCTCCACATCCTCTTCTGTAGCTGTCAATGGGGCTGAAGCTGCCAGGAGGATTGCCACTTCTACACTTGTATCAGGCAGCATGCCAAGGTAGAGATGACTCTTGCCACTGGCTGTTTTCAGTGTGTTCAAATGCAGCCCTGCTCCAGTCCAGGGCATTAGACAACACACAGATTGTGAAGTCCTGTGGGGACATTGCAAAAGCTATATAGCAAGAGCAAAGGATGCCAGATTAAAGGATGCATTGATGGGAGAGGGTTGAATGTAGGATGACTGGTGGTGAAGTGGATGGAAGATGTGGGGAACCATTTCTCCTTCACAATGACTATGTGCAATTCCCTGCAATTCATATTGTACAGTGCAGGAGAAGGAGGCAGGGAAAATACATATTTGTCAGTAACTTCTGTAGTTTGAATTTTCCCTCTCAGAAAGCTGGTTTTGCACAATTAAAATTAAGTAAATGGCACCGTTTGGTCGGCAGATGCTATATGCTCCACAGAGCTTTCAATTGCAAAGCACAGAGGGCCATCACCACTGCAATTACACAAAACCCACAAAAAAAAAATCTATTAGCCTGGTGGGAGCTTAGTATGCATGCAGGCTATATTTTCAAAGGCTGCAGAGGAACCATGTTTAGCCCCAATCAGCCCCTATCTGTTCAGGCTACAGAGGAAGTAGGTTTTCTTCCCTCTCACTAGACTAAGGCTATAAAAAAGAGAGGCTGAAAAACAGACTGTGATCTCTTTCTGTCCTGTATTCAGTCCATCTCCTACACAAGCCACATTAAAAAGTGTATCAGATGAAGCAATTAGTCTATTTTTGTAAACATAAGCAAAAACCATTTTGTGGGAAATCTTTTCTTACCTGAAACTGAACCAGCACAGCAAACAGTTGTTCCCCCCCTACAAGGTCTGGACAGGCAAATAGACCAAGGTCTGATTAATCAAGGACATAGTCAAGGCTGTGATTTATGCAGCACAGATGGTGTGTCTTTCCTTAATGCATACAAGATTTTTACCTTAAATAAGGAAAACTAACCTGCTGAATTTGCAGATATTTGTAGATATTTTTTAACAGTCTTAGACAAAGTTGCTTCTAAATTTGCTTTCTTTGGAGACAAACTGTTTTGTTTCTTCAGCAGCAATTGGTTATCTCCTAACATAACATGTTTGGGGACATAATAAGAGGCCTTTGTACTAGCTGTAGTCCTAAAAAGAGGTCTATCTTTCATACATTCACTATTCTTGCTGGTTTTTCTAGTGTACTGTACAAGTGCTGCAAGAACAGAAGCAAACGTCTTATTTTCATGTGTTTTGTGTGAGACATATGAGACTTTACTGTAAGACGCACAATGTAGGGATTAACAAATAAATGGCAAAAGGAGAAACATTTCCAAGAACATATTTCAGACAAGTAAGCTAGGTCCTTGTGGCAAAGCCTTTGAGATATTCCACAATATTGTGCACAGTAGCAACTGATTTCCAGCCTCCTCTTTTAATGACAGGAGCAGAGAGCTGCCACACAGCTCTCCAGGCTAAGCAATCTCTGTATTTTGATTCGTGCTACTCCAAGGAGTACAGAACAAATCTGATTTTAAATCATAGGCAGGATCTTATGGAGGCTGAATATCTTCACCATTACAAGGAATGCTTTGCTTTGCATTCTGACACAAATTCTTCGGGACTTTCTACCACAAGCATATGACATAATCTCATTTAGGGTGCTTTACAGGTCTGCCCAACCTGGGCTGGTCTGTGATTCTGTGTTTCTGTGAACATCACAGTTCAATTAATCACACCACATTTAGTATGTGTTGAACACCATCTAATGCTACTTATGTCTTTCTCTGGCTTCAGATTTGTGTAAAATTGTAAAATCTTTCTGTTACTCAGTCCTGAAAGAGAGATGTCATGCCTCAATGGGGACAGTTATCCTTAAGAGAATGTACTAGGTGTAAACAACCTTTGGTGCCTCTTAACAACCAGGTTAAAAACAGAAGGAGTCTTCTCTGATGTACGCTTTTTTTCCTGTTTAATAACTTGTCTCGCTGGTTTCTTACCTTTACTACAGAACCTTGGTACTGAGGGAAAAAGGTGCATACAAGTTTACTTGTTGACTGAATGAAGTTCCAACCTTCATAAAGATGGAGCTAGAAGGAAACATTTCACATAGGTTAGTAACAGCAATGACAGCTGCTGAGAGATCCACGTGATCCAGCTAGGCCTTACCCATGTATCACTTTCACACCCCTCTATGGGATTTAGTTGGAGAGCTGCTTCTCACTTGTTAGCTCCACTGCTAATTCTTTCAAGCTCAGAAGACGTCTAGAACAGAAAAAACCTCACATCCTGGTAGACCTGAGTCGCAGTGATGAAAAGCCAACACTGACAGTAGCCCCGGCATATGTCCGTACTATAAGACTTGAAAGTGAGCCCTATAGCTACTCCAAATATCAGAGCTTCCTGGGCATCAAACACCTGATGACTCTGCCCAAGAATAACATGTACAAGGCAGAACGGCATCATAAAAGAAGAACATTACTCTGAGTTCAGAATGCCTGCTGATTAACATGTAATGCAATTAAATGAAGTTCAATAAATGGATGAACTGGAAACATGATGGTTGGGTTAGCTGAAGCCTGTGTGATATGCTGAAGGCTCATCAGTTTTCATGCAAGGGCTCAGAAAGAAAGTTCTCTGATCTGGGCTTAGTCCTGTCCTGCCTTTCTTCATTTTGTTTACCCCCCAGAATTAGATTATTTCTGCTTTCCATCATTATATTATCTAAAATTGCAATTAAAAACTTTATAGACTTCATAAAGTCCGTAATTCCCTGAGTAATCTGGTGGATTTCTATGATGGAGTGACTGTTGGCGGATAAGGGAAGACCAATTGATGTTTCCTATCTTGACTTTTCCAAGGCCTTTGACAAAATGCCCCACAACATCCTTATTGCTAAATTGGAGAGATATGTGTTTGATGGATGGACTATTTGACGGACAAGGCACTGGCTGGGTGGCTGCATCCAAAGAGCCGGCAATGTGCTCTTGCAGCCCAGAAAGCCAACTGTATCCTGGGCTACATCACAAGAAGTGTGGCCAGCAGGTGTCGAGGAAGGGGATTCTCCCCCTCTACTCCACTCTGATTAGACTCCACTTGCAGTGCTGCATCCAGCTCTGGAGTCCTCAGCACAGGAAAGACACGGACCTGTTGGAGCAGATCCAGAAGAGGGCTATGAAAATTACCAGAAGGCTAGAACACCTCTCCTGTGATGACAGGGTGATGGAGTTGAGGTTGTTCAGCCTGGAGAAGGCTCCAGGGAGACCTTATAGCAGCCTTTCAATACTTAACAGGGGCTTATAAGAAAGAAGAAGAAAGACTTTTTACCAGGATCTGTAGTGATATGACAAGGTATATTGATTTTAAACTGAAAGAGGGTAGATTTAGATTAGATATATGGAAGAAATAATTTTTTTTGGTGAGACACGGGAACAGGTTGCCCAGAGAAGTTGTGGATGTGTCATAATTGGAAGTGTTCAAGGTCAGGTTGGACAGGGCTTTGAGCAACCTGATCGAGTGAAAGATGTCCCTGCCTATGGCAAGGGGGTTGGACTAGATGATTTTTGAAGGTCTCTTCCATTCCAAACCATTCCATTGTTCTATGGTTCATAGTTCTACTGTATGTATAAGCCACACATATGGGTTGTGCTTGTAACAAAGATGGTATGAATCTGCTCCAGATAATACGAGCTGAAGCTTTTAGAGTTAGGTGTTGCCTATCCAGTTCTAACAAAGGTACAGTCAAAAGCTGTAATTATATATATGAACTCCCAGGGAACTGATGAATTAACTGATAATTACTACACATGGTACGATAACCTTGCCTGTAGAGAGCTTCTGCTATTTTTATTAGTACCTTGACATTTTCATACTTATGCCATTTCTGTTCATATCATCAGTTCTGAGCACTTTACAACTATCTGCAAAACTTAGTTATAATTTGGGTTTTCAGAGTGAAAGCCTGCTTTCTGTTCCCCGAAAATTAGGATTTTACATGAGGAGTTTTTTGCTTAGAATCTTTCATCTCTGCTATGACTGTATTCTCAAATCTCTGGTTGTCTCCATGAGGCTTTTCTTGCATCAGCAGTCACTTGAGTTCCCCTTATTTCTCCAGTGAAGAATTTTTTTGAATTACTATATTTAAAAATGTAATTTAGATGCAAACACCATATTAGGCCCTTCATAGAAATCAGCTACAGACTTTCTTCTTAGTAGAGTGACTTTTCTTCAGATCAGGGATTTAGCTTGAAGAACTTAAAACCAATCTTTCATCACATTTAGCATGGTTAGTACTCTTAAAAGAGAAATATCATCAGTTGATTAGATTTACACAGCAAGGTATCTGGACACGTACAAACATAAACTGTGAACTAGTTTTGGAAAAACACATTGTGGATTCTGAAAGCTAGCTCACAGTTCTAAGTCATCTTCTTTACTAAACGATACTAGATTTCAGAGTAAAAAAGAAAAAAAGCTTTTAAATATCTAAGGAACTAAGAAAAGGAATGTGGAAAAACACATTCAGGGAGAGTTTGTTTACTGCATAATTTCTCCAGACTTTCATTTCTGAAGCATAGCTTAATTCCTTTGGATACACCTGAGATAACCAGGGAAGATGCAATTATGTTGCTCAGCAAACAAGCACCATATGTCCTACTTCCTGAAAAGAACGGAGAATATCACTTTGCTACCTGACATTGCAAGCTAACACAGCTGTAACACCTAACACACCTGCACCAGGTGCACACATCAGAAAGAGGGGGCAAATGAGCAACATCATTTATCATTTATCATTTATCAAGTGTGCTATTTTAACTAAGAATTGAATTTCGTCCCCATTTCATTCCATACATTCAATGTAGGGTTCCATAACCACATTCTTAGCTTGAGTAATTTTTGTCTTCCAGCTCCATGTCATGGTTTTAACCCATATGGTGGCCTGGTGAGAAAGCAGCTGCATGGTGTTAGCGACCAGATGGGTTAAGACCATGGCAGTCCTTTTTGGTGACCAGTGTGTGGCGCCCCTCACTGGGTGCCAAAGAAGACTGTCATGGTTTAACCCCACTCAGCAATAAGCCCCACACAGCCGCTTGTTCACTCCCCCTCAACAGGATGGGGGAGAGAATTGGAAGAGTAAAAGTAAGAAAACTCATGGGTTGAAATAAAGACAGTTCAATAGGTAAAGCAAAAGCCGCGCATGCAAGCAAAGGAAAAAAAGGAATTCATTCACTACTTCCCTTTGGCAGGCAGATGTTCAACCGCCTCCAGGACAGCAGGGCTCCATCACGCGTAACGGTTACTTGGGAAGACAAATGCCATCACTCTGAATGTCCTCCCCTTCTTTCTTCTTCCCCCAGATTTATATGCTGAGTGTGACAGCATACAGTATGGAATATCCCTTTGGTCAGTTGGGGTCAGCTGTACCAGCTGTGTTCCCTCCCAGCTTCATGTGCACCCCCAGAGTGCTCACTGGTGGGGTGGGGTGAGAAGCAGAAAGGCCTTGGCTCTGGGTAAGCACTGCTCAGCGATAGCAAAATATCCCCGTGTTGTCAACACTCTTTTCAGCACAAATCTAAAGCATAGCCCCATGCTAGCTACTACAGTGAAAATTAACTCTATTCCAGCCAAAAACAAGCACACTACTCTACTTCTGGCCCTTCATTACTTCCCTTATGTGCCCCTCTCAGCTGTATCTGAACAAGGGTTTGTGGGATTTGTAAGGGGAGCCAGAGCAGATAATTCAACAACTGATACAACCATGCGGGAGGCAAAGGAGGGACAAAAGACAGTAGGAACAGGATGGATGGCTGATGCATAAGTTGGATCTGCTATTGCAAAAAGCATCCATGTTTATTTTATGTATTCAACTGCCTCAGAAACCATTTATTTTTTTAAAAAATTCTAAATTTCTTTTGGACCCATTTGTTTTCCAGAATTAATTCAATTATTTTCATATCTTGCCCTCTGTTTATGAGTTAAGTACATATCTGAGGTTTTGTACTTGCATAAAGATATGCAATCAACATATAAAATTCACCTCTTGACAAACAGTGCTGTGGAATATATATGTGATTTGCATAAATGTAAACACTTCATAAAAACTAAAGTAATGGAGAACACATTCATTCTGGTCCTGATTTTGACAACCAGAACCTACCTGTCTTGTTTGGAAGACAAAATCCACTCACATGAAGAGAAATCATTTCATTAAAAAAAAAGAAAGCTGTTCAAGAAACATGGAATCTCAAGAAAAAGCATGTTAAATTGTCTGGCACTCAATTTTTTTAATGATGTGGTAGAACTGAACAACAACAAAGAAAAAAAAAAAGAAAAAAAAAAGAAAAAAAATTTGAGTTCATTTATTCCTTAAGAGGATTCTTAGAAAAAAAAAGATATAACAGCAGTAAACAAAATTTGGGCAAGAGGGGAAGTAAAAGCTAAACATATAAAATTCATTTAAATCTGGAAATAAAAATAAGCAGATAGATTTAGACTATCTGTACTGATACTTTTATATGAATTAACTTTTTATATAATACTTCTGTGTAATTATGCTTTTACAAAATTCTGGAAGATTAAAATACCCAGTTTTGTATAATAATATAGTTATTATAAATAATATATATTTACAAGACATAAAGATATATTTAATATGCTGGATGGAAACTTGATAGAAAATAATCATCATACTGTCTGTTATTATAGTTCAATTATTTAGGAAGAAGAGTTTATTGCACTTGTGAAATGGAGGGAGGTTTATGTAAGCCATCTCTGTCATGCTATTTCACATAATCTTCATGGGTTGAAATTCCTGGCTGAATTCGAAAGAATGTAACAGCAGAGTTATACATGGACCAAATTCTAAAAGGAGAACTATGCTCTGAAAATGATGAAAAACCTTAAAAAATATATGAAGAAAAATAACAATCTTCAGTTAATCCTCCATAATCAAAGTGAACATGTGGAACATGGTGTATAAACTACACTTAAAAACCTTTGAAAACTATCTGTTGGAGTAGTTAGTACATTCACAAGGGACCAACTGACTTTCACATCAATAGCATCCTGGTTCAGGACAAAAGACTGAAATGGCAATAACGTATTCAGCAACTTCATATTTGAGCAATGGGAGCCATAAGGCAATGAAAGCTGACATCCTTGTGGAGGATACATCTTCTTTAAAAAGTGTATACAGGATGAAGAAATTTAGAACAAAATTAAAAGAGCTGATGACAGGATAAAACCCTTTCAAGCAAATATTAGTTAAAATTGTCTTATTAGATACTTAAATTTAAAAATACACCGAAGGAAAGAAACAAAATGTATGAGGAACACACACACAAAAAGAACTGCCATGGCTAAATGGCAAAGAAAATAAGGATCAGAAACAAAGAGTCATCCTTCAAAACAGGAGGCTTTGTAAAACCAAAGCAGAGGAGAAAATGTCAAGTTAAATATAAAACTGAAATGCAATAAGCTAGAATATTTAAAAAATATATTTTAAGGAGAAACTTGCTAGAGGCCTGAAAACTAATAATGAAAATTTTCAAATACATCGGAAGGAAACCTGCTAGAAAATTCACATGGCTGATATATGATAACCACAAAAGAACAATTCAAGAACAATAAGGAAAACAGCCAAATCAAATTTATTTTATATGCTGTTCATTAAACACGGGTTAGAGAGTTTCCTAAGCAAGGTTCATACACATTCCTTTTAGGGTGAGCTGAAGAACTATCCCAATAGACGTGTCAGGATAAGAGATTTTGGAAGAAACGTGTACAAGGAAGAGTAACAAATTTCCAGGATTGGATGGCATTCACCCAAAAATCCCGAAGAGAGACAAATACAAAACAGATTAAATGCCACCTGTGGTGTGCAATTTAGTCCTTCAATCAGCATCTGTATTTTAGGAAAGCAAAGTGGTAATCCAGTGCTTATAAAACCAACCTTATTTTTAAGAAGAGCTGTAGAATTTTGCATAGCCTATTTGGAAATGATTTTACATAGAGAATACACAAGATATACCAAATACCATATACTATTATTTTTCATTTGGAAAAAAAAAAAACAAGAAGAATCTGGTTTAATCTCTATAGTTCATAATTTAAATTTTTAAAACTGCCACTGTTTAAATTAAACAGTGTCATAAATGGAATGCTGGACCAAAAAAAATGATCTTGAGAAGTAGAAACAGCCATGCAAGCTTAAAGTACCCATCCATCAACGACAGCTCCCTGGCTACAGGTATTGCCTGATAAATAAAGGAGGTACAAAAACTATCCATTTATTTCCCATCTTTTGTAAGTTCCAAATTTCATAATACTCTGAGATACAAAACTTTATCCCTCTTTTTAAACCACAAAGTTACCAAAAGTCAAAATTTCACATACCAGGCAAAGAAGAATCTTCTGCCTTTCAGTACTCCAAGCAAATGGATGTTGGGAAGATGAAGTAAGCAAAATAAGTCTGTACTCTTACACTTTCTACGTGAAGTGGGAGATTTAAAACTAGTTAGTAGCCTTAAAGTGAAAGAATATGCTCTTGAGTTGTTAACACTGGAGCAACCAGAACTATGAAAAAGGAAGGGGAGGGTCTTACTTTTATTCTATAATCATCACCTTAACAATTTTTCAAAAGTCAGGTGAAGAACACAGGCCATTAAATGATGCCATAAGACTTTTCCTCATTCTTCTTGGCCTAAGGAATATCACAGAGCTCCAAGGAAGAGAAATACATAACACAGACAATATATGTGAGTAATTGTTTGGAGAAGATTTTTGTTTACATATATAAATATAATCTATATAAAGTTTTATATATAGTTATGTGAAAGTAAGAATGTATATATTTCTGTAGAGAGGAGACCTAATAAATCTCCACAATCTATCTGAAAAAAAGACAGTATTTTCTATGGATAACGCCAGAATATGTATTATTCTTATCAGCCATTAAATAAAAAGCAAAACTTTAACAGAACTGTCAGTAATTTAAATTAATCTGAATGTGAAAAACATACATGAGGTTGTATCTTCTGTGCTGAGGGTAGTTCTTTTATATGAAAGACATGATTATGATAAAGAGTATTTTTTTTTTAAATTAAGAAAACCTCAACACCCTGTTCATTGAACATCATAAACGGCATATAAAAAATTGAGTTTGTCTTTTGTGTATGCTCCATTCAAAAATTTTCAAAAATATCTTGGAAGCTACTGCTGCAAAAAAAGAATGTCCTGACAGTTTTGTTTGTTTCTGCTTTTGTTAATTTTTTTTTTTAGTCTGCTCTCAAACCCCAAAAGCTAGCAAGAACCCTAGAAGCCTGGTAACCAACTAGTGAAAACCAACCTAATGGTATTGTCACTTTTTCTCAGAATTAAGATAGAAGGTAGGATATGTATTCCAAACTCTAGCTGGATGCTATAGGTATACAGTGATCCATAGTGTGCAACTGCTGAGTCACAGCAACTTGGAGTCACTATTAAAGAGTGGAAATGCTAAGACACCTTGGCAAGGATGTGATTAGATACAAAGACCATAGTTCCCCTAAATGATTGAAAATATCTTCCACTCATGTGGAAGTCCTTGCTTTGTGGATGAGAAACAGTGGCATGCACGTTCTGCAGATCATCCTTAAAGAGACAGTGGATGGTGGGAAGGTGCCACCTTTACCATGCTTCTTCCACCTTTGCCTCTTTAAGTTTACAATTCATAGGGATGAGTATCTGAACTTCAGGCCTGGAAGTGGTCCAAATTCATGTATCCAAATGCAGGTACTCTTGTGGAAAGATAAAAAGCTAAATCTATCCATTCCAGAGAGAAAAAAAAAAAAAAAGTTGAGAGAAGATTTAGTTTATCTGAAGCATAGAGGTACATAATTTTGGTGTATAACACTGTATTCAGGGCTTGTGTCCTAGGAGACCTTTGAGTCAAAGAATTAACATAAATTTGTTTTCAAACCCACCAGTCATGCTTCAACAAAACACATTCATTGCCATCTCTCTCAGTAATTAGAAAGTAAACCATCTTAGCCCGAGTTCCTGAAAACACCAAACTCCTTGTCAATAGACTTTATTCACTTCATACAAACTGCAGGGAGGCATACTTAATCATTGAACTGGAAATCACTGCACCACTGATCATAGTAATAAACACTTACTTCTCAGTTCACTTACTTCTGTGCCTGGCTGAGCTTAACTGGGCTGGAGGATTTTTGCCAAACAAGTCTTTGAAGCTTCTCCATCCAGGTCAAGTTAAAAAAAAAAAACCCAAAAAAACCAAAAACAGAAACAAAACCAAGACCACTAAACAAACAGCATGTGATGAAGCTGTGCTGACATTCCTTATTATGCTAGTGAGCAGTCTGGTCCCTTTTGCTATGAGGTAGTCGTTTCCCCAGGTGAGTAATGGAGAATAAGAGTAGCCTGCCATTCCAGATAGGTGGTAAAAAAAGGGGAAGTTATTCTATGCTTTACAGATGTCTTATTTCACCCTTGAAGGAGGCCTGCTTGCCAACTCATCAGATCCCCACTGTCGTAGGCATTTTCTTACAATCATAAAAATGGAGTAGATGGTGGCTTCTTGACCAATGTAACAATGCATCTGTCTTTGGGGATGGGCCTTAGGCTACTCTCTTCTCCATTTCCCACTTGCTGCTTGAGGTGTACTTCTGTTCAGCTGGTCTCTGGCTTTCTTTGCTCTAACCTTCTGCACACATGATTTACTGAGCCTGGCCATCTCACAGAAAGCTGTGACAGGGCTCTTGTAGGATTTAGATCTCTTGATAAAGAGACGAGGACTTAGCTACCACAGTGTAACAAACAACTTGCAGTTCTGATACTGTGAGCATCCACAGTTCCCACCTGGGACCCATACCCAGTTTTGTTTGCGTGTGCGCCTGTCACATACAGATGTTGCCATGGCGTACATGCAGACCTGTGAACTGAAATCTGTATAGCCCATTACGGTCTCGTATAGTCTATTCCTCACATACCCATATGTAAACTACCTAAATTAAAATAAAAAAAAACCCAAATGATATCCCTACTTTTGCTCTTTTGTGCCTTGAGTAATATGGTGAAATTAATTATTTAGCATTCATTATGCACTCAGAGGCTAGAACATTAAAGAAATGAAAAATTCTCTTGTTGGAGGTGTATTCAAATAGTAGAAAATTTTAGGAACAATTGGTAAAAGGACAAAGCAAAATACTGAATTATTGTTCATCTGGTGCCCTGAATACTGCAGGAATCCTATTGGAAGAGCCATTATTTCATTTTGTTACAGATTGCAAAGAGTGTATATACATTAAAGAATCAAATTAAAGCTACAAAGGTAACCAGTTGTGATGTTTCTTAACTTTGGAATTATTTATTTGTCAGAATTTACTAATTTTTTTATTTGTTTATGTACAATATGGGATCTACTGCTACTGTCTATCTTTGCTAGGGGTACCTTTTAGAACAGATTTTCAGCCACTGATTTTTCAGAGTAATGTGACTGAGGTTTTTTCAATGCAAGTTCTATTTGATTGTAATAATGATAATAAAAAAATAATAACAGCGACAACAGAATATGAATGTTAACACATGGGCTGTGAGAATAATTCAAATTATCTGTGGAGAATCTAGATGAACATAAAACTACGCATAACCGCCTGTCAATCAGAGATCTAGTTTCCATAGTTTTCTTCTATAGTCAGTGTAGAGTATAAGTCCTCGCTTTGATCTTGGCAAAAAGATTCTCAATCTCAGAATCAAGTTCATAATAGGAAAAATGGTTATAACAAAATCAGTTATACAAATGCTAAGTTTTGCATGCAAATGCTAACTTTTACATTAAAAAGCAGCACAAATGAATATATAAAATATATGACCACTCCTTAATGAGGAAGAGTTTGTATGTACATATGCGTACACTCATGCTATATTGCTCATCATAATCTTCCTTTTGGCTTTTGTGGGGGAAAAGTCATATTTTGTTGGATCAGATTTGGAACAGAAATTCAGCTTTCACCTTCTAAGTCCATGTTGATTCTGGAAATGCTTCAACTTATTTAAACTGATAACTTCATTTTATCACTTCATAGCAAGACTTCTGATATGTCATTAATGCTTTCAAGATACAGAGGAAAAGTCAAAGTCACTCTCTATTTCTGAAAAAAGACTTAATGAAAAGCTTAAATATAGGGAGAGAGTGGGTTTTTTTAGCTGTTCCTGATAATTTGGGGACATTTTCCAGAAGATATTGCTTTATCTCAAACATACTCCGTGACCTCTGGGCATTAGCTAATAAGTCATCATGGGGAAGGAAAAGATAGATTGAAAGAAATGAGAATTTAAAATACCCCTTTTTATGCAGTTATTTGCTACCTTGGACAAATAGTACAGCACCATGGGACCTCAGGTCCCTGTTATCTCCAAAACAGATGTTTCACCATGTGATTTTAAAATATTTTTCCTATTATTATTTTTTTCTCTTATCCTTTTCTTATAGATTTGAACAGCATGTAGAAGGGGCCAGACTTCAGGCCCCTGTCAGGGAGCAGCAAGGGATGGTGACGTGCTGCCTTTGCCAGCTGGGCAGTGGCCTCCCTGACGGAGGGATCACAGCTGGGTTCAGCCCAGGGTCCAGCTGATCAGACAAGCCCATAACAATGAGGCAAGTCCGGTGTCTGGCTGGAAAGTCATAGAATCATAGAATGGTGAGGGTTGGAAGGGACCTTAAAGATCGTCTAGCTCCAATCCCCCTGACATGGGCAGGGACACATCCCACTAGCCCAGGTTGCTCAAAGCCTCATCCAGCCTGGCCTTGAAAACCTCCAGTGATGGGGCATCCACAGCTTCCCTGGGCAACCTGTTCCAGTGTCTCACCACTTTCACAGTGAAAAATTTCCTCCTAATATCCAATCTAAATCTGTCCTCTTTCAGCTTATAGCCTTCACCCCTTGTCCTGTCGCTACATTCCCTGATCAAGAGTCCCTCCCCATCTCTCCTGTAGCCCCTTATAAGTTCTGGAAGGCTGCTATAAGGTCTCCCCGAAGCCTTCTCTTCTCTAGGTTAAACAAGCCTAGCTCTCTCAGCCTGTCCTTGTAAGTCAAGCCTTGTAAATCAGCAAGTCCAAGGCACGATTGCAGTGTAGCTCAGGCAAGCACCAGGCAAGGACCTGAACTTCAATGCAGCTTCCAAGCAAAGGGCAAAAGGTCTCCTTTCTTTAACAAGTCAGGAAGGTTACACAACTGAACCAGATCAGAGATGACCTTCAACACCAGCAACCAAACTACTGGCAGGGCAGAGGGTGCAGAAATCATCTCTGCACTCAGGTTCCTGACACAGACTTTGCTATACAGGTCACCAGCTTTATGTGACAGTGTGTCACGATCCATTATGCCTCGCACAGCCACATGCCACACTAAAAGCCCTGCCAAGTAGATGTGCATACCATGCAAGCACAGAACAGCCCTGCAGCTGGTCAGGGGGAAAACCTGATTTTTGTCCCCTGGCTGTAACTGTTTTTCCCACTCCAGCTGTGTTCCTGTGGTGAGTCATCCTCAGTGCTGAAGGTGTAAGAAGCACACACAGGAACATAAGGAGCAGAAATTACACAGCTGAATTGTCAAAACTAAAGTGAGTCTCTGGGATTTTTGTGAAGCAAGAATCACAAGTCTCATATTTAATGCATGAAGTGAAATTAGCTTTGAATTCCTTCTATGCAAAAGCCTTAGAGTAAACACGTGATGTACTAAAAAATCGTGCTCTACAATGAGGAGCTATGAAAAGTCCCTACATCCATATGACATGTGTGGAGTTGGTTGGGCTGTGAGGTAGGATTAAGAGGAAAATCCATCAACTGTCCATATTGGCAATCAGCCCTGAGAACACCCAGTTCTGTACCTGCTGCAGGTGACTGTGGGCAGCAGTATCCTGACTACGCAGACTTCAGACACTCAATGGAAGTGAACAGATTTAGGCTGTAAAGTCATTTTGGTACTTCTGAGATAGTACAAGATAAGAAAATGCATCTTTTGGAAAAAAAAAACCCACAAACACAAAACATGACATGATGTGATGACGGTTAGTGTTTGATATGCATGACTACTTTTTCTTGTTCTGTGGCATCTGAAAAGTTTAAGGAGAGTATTTTTCTGAAAGAATAGTTATGTGCTGCTGATACCGTGACACAAACGGGGATTAAACCAAAACAGAGTCCCAGAATGCCTAGTATGGTTTGCCATTGCTGGAATATTTATAAGCAATCTTGAAAGTCTAAAGAACTGTGATCTATCTTGCTTTATCAAAGCCACAAAAAGACTAAGTTGCTAAAAAGTGACTTGAAAGCTGTGATGCAAAATTTTGTCACAGGTGATAACCCTATGGGAAGGACTCACTTATGCACATTGATTTTGCTGACTTTTATCCATCCATGGCTGCTTTCTTTTGCCCTTAAAGACTGACAAACTTTTTAAAAATAACATATTTTCATGCACTCATAGTGCTTGCATTTCATCTTGCTAAATATTTTAAATGGTTTTAATTATACTATGACAGAGTATTTTTGTGTCAGTGAGGACAATGAGATGCAAGCACAAATTGCTGTATTTTTGGTTCTAGAAAAGGAGGAAATTTTTAATTTATAACATGTTCTAGCCTACTTTATTCTTGTATACATCTGGAAACATATAGTTCTTTGTGAATTCTTCCAACACTGAGCAAATACCAAGATGGTGTGGCATGTTTGCAGTCTGCTGGTGGTAGTAGTCCTTGCAGTCCCTGATTTTGGGACAGGGGAGTAATACAACGAGGAGAGATTTGGCTTGTGCAGACCTGGGTTATTTGTGTTTCCACACAAAATTTGAACAGAATCAGAACCGCTTGGATGTATTTTAGGAGCTCGTCTGGTCTGAGGACACACACAGGACAGAAATTGTTATTCCTTCTATGAGGTTAGAGGAACTACTCGGTTTTCTGCTACCTAACCACCACTAAATATCTATTTCAGTCTAGCACTGAGAACACTGTCCTTTGTAGCAGCAGCATGCTCTAGTTTCAAGAGGCAATGCCAGAGTATTTTAATACTGCAAATAGGAGCATAGTGGGAGGGAGCTATAAGCCATTTTTTCTCTGCATTCATCATCAAGTCATCTGAGTTTTTGTTTGATTTCCTTTGCAGGTTTTGTGAGCCACTCATGTTATTTTACTCCTCTGATCTAATATTGATTTCCTCCATCCTATTTTCTGTACTGTCTACTTAATCATTAACTCTGTGTAGAGCAGTATTAACAATTATAAATACAAGAAAAATAACAAGAATTCTATCACATGACTACTGTGAAAAATAAACAGGTGATAGCTTTAACACTGTTCAGAAAATAAGATGTCAGGGAATCTTGAGCAAAGAAATGGCGGTGGTAAAAAAAAAGAGAGTCCTTACAGAAAATTTATTAAAAGCACAGCAACAGCACAAATATATTTTTCTTCACTAAAAAAGAAAATTTTAAAACTGAAATTATATAGCAGTCCATAGAGTGTTACAACATTTTTTATTCTGTTACATAGACTACAGAACAAATAACACACCAGACTTTCATGGTTCTGCATTAAGGTATGAATCAGTGTGTCCCAAGCTACAGTCCCCTGGTTTGGAAAAGCCCTCAGATGTGCCAGGTATCTTCTTTTTCCATTCCTTTCCACACCTGCCCTCTATTCAGTTTCATAGCCGGAAGCCTTCTCCTGGAATTACAGACCACAGGCTATAGATACAAGAACAAGTTGCTATGAAGATCTAGATTTGTTGTGTAACTAAAATGGCACCAAGCCCCTTTGTAGAAACACCCTGTGGGTTGTTTTAGTCATAGTAAAAGATAAAACAAATACAGTTGTTGATACTAGATATGATTTTTCTGGTAGCCAAGCAAAGCAAATCTTAATGATTGGAGCTGTTGCCCCTTATCAGCTGAAATGCCACAGATGACTCCTTCTAGTTTTGGGGCAAATCAGGTTAGTTTATGCAGCTATCAGAAAGTCTGAACACATTCTGCTTCATAAAGAAGAGAGCTAAAAGCATGTATAAAAGGCCAGAAAGGCAGCACAGCTGTGAAGAGATAAGTTGCTAAGCTGCTATAAGTCACACTCAGTGACATAACCATAGCCTCAGAGCAAATGGTTGGTATGTCACCTCTTCACAACACTGCCGTTGGTGGCTTTCAAGAGCAGTATGAAGTATAATGCATAATTTCTTGTTGCTTATTCTCTTCATTGGATTGTCATGGGACATTTCAGGCTATTTTTGGCCTCCTTCTACCCATCACATTGTCAAGACAATGGGCTGACAATGTGCTTTTCTGTTCTCATTCCCATTGTTATAGTGCAAACGAATTAATATTGTGCCATTCTCTGTTCTCATTGTGATCCTTCTAGAGAAATAGTATAATAGGAAAATATACCCATCAGTAAAAACTCTCAGCATTGTGATAAAACGTTCTGCAGTACAAGAAGCAACACGTACGTGCTCATTTTGGGGAACTGGAAGATGGGAAGAAGATGGAGAAAAAATTAACCCTTTCTGGTAACTGCAGTTCATTACCCTCTAGAAGCTTCTCAGATTCTCTTAGTCGTAAGACATGTGACAGTACAGGGCACAATTTGTATTGATCCCCAGAGGATATTTTTCCCCTTTGTAGCAAAACAACCCATTAGGTAAACAGAGTTTTGTTGCCCATAGCAACAGAAAACTGCATTCTAGCAGGATAACAATGTATTTTACTTTTGCTTATTTCTTTCAAAGTTAAAAATAAAGATCAGCAGGAAAACAGAAGTACAATTATAATGATGCCTTGCTTAATAAAGACTGGACAACTACAAGAAGAAAGAACAAGATTCATCAACAGAATCCTGAAAAATATAGTATAATTTTGTAGTATTTAACTGTTGTTTACTTTATTTACAGCGATAGCCTGGCATTCAGTAGTTCCCACTACTGCCGGAAAGCTTGCCACAAAGAAGCTGACATTCTGAGGTTATGTTTTCAGGTGTTGCCTGGCTTAGCATACGTGAAAGTATATTCCAAAATATATTTTGTAGACTTTTGCTGACTATGACACAGGATGTGTACTGTCCTGCCAGTGGTGTCCAAAGGAAATGAAATTGCAAATTAAATTAATGAAAGAAGAAAAGACCATGTGGCTGATACTGGAAGTGTGTGGGGTCAGGTAGGAAGACTCACAAGAAGTCAGTAAAGTGCCCTAAACAGGCAAGATGAATCAGACCTGGTTGCCCAAGCTCTAGGTTACAGAGTATAACTGGTGTTATTAAAATACACTAATCACTATTTTACTGACATCTAAAAGAAGGAGTAAATGCAGAGCTTTCATAATGGAAAGAAATCACCAGTGGAGTTCCTTAGGGATCTCTGCTAGGTCTTGTGCTGTTAAACAGAACAAAAAAACCAAACCAAACCAAAACAAAACAAACCTGGAAAAAGGAATGGGGGGTGATCCATCACTGAAGGAGGTGATCCATCATGCAACAGGTGAATACAGGTGAAAGCTTACACAGGCTCGAGCAAAATGGACAAGTTCAGGGAAGACAGATTTGTTGCACAGAAGTTCCTAGAGATGGAAAAAGTTGGAAGATGGGACAATACCAGGGAAATATCACGATCCCATATTGATTTGTCCTGGGACTGGAGTCTGGAATCCATGTCTCCAAACTTCCCATGAGAGTTCTATTGGCTTAAGCTACGGTTAGACTCAGACATGCACTGTTTATTAGATTTAAGATGATAATATATCTGCAATTTTTTTCCTCAGAAAGGTTTAGTATCTCAAACCTGTCTTCCAAATTAGTTGGAAGCACACCCCTTGCATTTAAGAAGGGGTGGATATAGGATGTGGATACCTGGTAGATTTAATGAGGTGCAAGAGAAGAAAGGGGTGAAGCTCTAAATTTTCCAACTTTGCTCTTATTTCCTTTAGAAAAGGCTTTGGAAAACTTTTATTTGTCCTTACATGTCAATGGGTCCTTTTCTTTCTAACTGTCTTTATTCCTCAGCTGTAAGATTTTATTTTTTTTTCCCCAAGGAAAGATATGGATAGCATTGGTTGAAATATGACTAAAAAAAATGCTGCACTGAAAGAGAAATAATATGAGGTATTATCTAAAAGAGTGAATTGGGGATAGTTTGTAATCATCTGGGTTTCTTCAGTTTTTATTATGGCTGAGTTACAACATTTTACTTTACAGTGGGGAATAAGCCTTGTATTTAAAAAAAAAAAGCTACTGATGGTTGGTAGCGACACAAATTGAGGTGTATTAATGCTGTTATGGGGGGAAAGTCTCCAGTAATTCATGAATCATGAGGGAATTAAAGGCAGTTTCTCACACTCAGTTTAGCAGTAAGAAAAAGACTGAGAATGTTTTGGTCTGTTTACAAAAATATATACAAATAAATTATAGCAAATTAGTTACAGAATAATTCTTGATCTGTTTTGTTTGTGAGAAGCTCAGAGGCCCTTTAAAACCATACGCAGAGATTTGATAAATGTTGCAAGGGACACCATTTGCCATTTTAAAAATGTAAACTCATGGAATCAAGTTATTTTAAGACATAACTTTTTAATATTCTTTTTTAAATGCATATTTATAGCTGATATGACTCTGAAATAATATGAAAATCTGGGACTCAGACTTTTTTTAGAAAGTGTGAGGCAAATGTAGGTAACCAAGATTTAAATATTTATGTATTTCAAACAATTCATTATTTTAAAGATAAGTTCATTGTTTCCTGGTACTTCACGCTGCTTGAATGCCTGTTTTTATTTTCCTTGATTGTATATTATAGTTTAACTTCCAGAATCACACTTCTAAAGTAAACGTTTGTCCTTATTAATTCAAAATGTGCTTTCTGTGAGTATTCTGCAATAATAACTTAAAAATGGATGCTTCATTGCAGTATTTGCCAACCAGAAACCATGTCTATGGTGCAGGAGAAATGGAGAGTGAAATTAGCTGGCAACTGATGAGACTGTTTTCAGCTAAGAAATGCAAAAATCACACCTAGTGGCAAAGTAAAACTGACAAAATTTGATATTGCTTCTAAACTTGACTTTAGGATGATTTTGATCATGATCGAACATATACTATCGAAAGCATCTGAAGAGGTTTTATACCACGTAAGTACTAAAAAAACTATTCTGAAATAAAAAGATCTGTAGGACTATAATCTCTCCAATAATTTCTCAGTTTGTGGTGGTGTGTAAGTAATGCAGTGTCTTTCATACATTTTCTTTTATTTCCTAACTTTTCTTTGACTGGTTGTATCACTAAATTTTTCTCTCAGTACTCCATCTTGCAACTGCCAAAGTGTAGAAAGTACACTTTTTCATATTTTCAAGGGTTTACATTTCTTAGGTGCCAAACTTTTGGTTTCATATAGAGTTTGATTTATTCAAATCTGCTTGCGATTCCATTCATATTAAACAATCCCATCACTCTTCACATAAAGTACAGACTAATCACTCTTCTCAATTTTCAACTGATTTACCCCAGGGTAGTGAGGAAATAGCTCTTTCGAACTAGTGGCCACTAACTCAATCACAGGCCATTTTCTTGCCAGGAGTTACAACTAAGACTGGCACACAACACTTTCTGGTTGTTGGCCTGCACACAGACTTTGAGATCACACTTGTTTCTACTGCTGACAGAAACTCTGGAAGTGCTTGTGTTAAATAAAGTTTAGCCAAATAAAAACTGATAATTATTTTGTCCCAACCTTCTCCATGTCCACAAACATTTCAGTGATATTTTCATTAATGAGTTAGACAGTACAATTCAGCTATAGTCCCTCATCCAGGTGTTCAAGGCCAGGCTGGATGAGGCTTTGAGCAACCTGGTCTAGTGGAGGGTGTCCCTGCCCATGGCAGGGGGGTTGGAACTTGATGATCTTTAAGGTCCTTTCCAACCCAAACCTTTCTATGATTCTATGATTCTATGATGTTTTTAAGTAAAGCATTTCACTTTGTTCCAACTTACTTGCGAAAGACTGCGTTCAACTATGATTACAATTCAGAAAATCACTGGTGGTCTAAAATATTCTCCCTAAATAAAATACGAATGTGTTTATAATGTGTCCCTTTCATATTTGTTTTCTAAATTATTTTGTTCACAGGCAAGAATTTTTTTGTCCATGCAAATAGTAGTGCCAGATCAAAAACACTCATGGCTTCTCTGAACATGACAGAGGGAGGAACCACTGCAGACTCACTATGAACAAATTATAAAAAAGGACTTAACCAGGGCTCAGGCAACAGCTGCTGCGATTGTAATGTGATCCTTTCAAAACAGCAGTCCTTGACCTTCACTGAAGACAACTAGGATGGTTCAGCAAAAACCCAAACAAATCCTGTAATAAAGAAATTTTGACTTTTTTTCCTTCCTTCCCTGGAAGGTGGAAAAAATACCATAAAGTTTGGAGTGTGTGTGAGTAGCAGGAAGCGATTGGCAAAGAATAAGGATCAGTCCCCAAACAATTAAATGGCAACAACTGAATATAAAGATCATTAAAGTTTGATTAACTTTAGCTTACAATCTTTTTGAGATGAGTTTTTCTCTCTTGGGTCTCTGTAATAATCATAATTTGTCACCATAGTTATTAATATGATTTTGACTTAAGGATTTGATAGCTGGTATAATTAATAATGACACAGTACAGCTAATAGTCAAGAATGACCAAGCTTGCAAAACAGAGGCCAGATGCAGAGGTGGAAGTGATGGATTGTAATGCCTGAAAAATGCAAAGGACCTATATTTTAGTGTGTAGAGGCAGCCACATAGAAATCTGGTGAGGCGTGAATGTACACATTAACCTTGGTGGCAGGCTAGAATGCTGTATTTCAAACAGGGTTTTGTGTCACTCAGATAACTGAGAGCAAACACGGGCATTGCCTGTTGTACTCAAATGCATTTTTACACAACTTTGGATTTTCATATTTTACGGGGCTGTAATGAACTCCCAGGGTAACTGGATTTTTTGGTGTAAGGTATAGACGCTCTTGAATTTTAATGTGAAATATATCACTGGAGGAACGCACACATATTAGCCTTGATCACCATAGCACACATGTAATGTTTACAGAACAAGTAATCATATAGTGATTAAATATAATACTGTGATGATTTATTATTGCAGTTATTCAGTCTAATCTGTTCTTTGAACCCAGTCACTTGTCAAATTTCATGAAGCTGGTGGAGCTTCTTTCACTAGTTTCAGAGAACTTTTAAGCATCCCAAAGGGTGATTACCCCCCAAGCCCATCACATCCTACATTGGTAAACAAGTTGTGGTTGAGACTTCACTATGGATGGGTATGATCCAGTATATGTTGTTTAATCTAACTCTGTGCACAGGATTATGGTAGATTTTCCTTCAAGCAGTTGTACAAGCAGTTAGTAACATGCTTAGATAAACCACTGCAGGCACATACTATAAAACTTTGAAAATTATCTACCTTTCTTCTGACAGTAGGAGGTCAATCCCAAGTTTTTCACTGTTAAATAATTCATATTAATTTCACCGTCTGCTTATCTAGAATTTGTAGCAGGATCCCCTACTTAAAATCCTTCAGGTACTGCAATGGCACAAAACTAGTCAGTATTACTTGATTAAGTAAAATGTAAAAAAGCAATACCAACCACACAAATCATAAAATGAATCACAAACAAAATATTATGAGCTGCTGCCCCTTTGAAATAGCTCTGTTTCCAGATTCTCTTATTAATTATCAATTATCTTACTTTTATTTCTTTACTGAGATTTTTTTTCCTTTACTGCCTTTTTTGACCTGTATTTTGTATATTTGCACTTGAAATCCCCTTAAGAATAAACATGTTTTTGTGTCCTCAATACATATAAATATTTTTTTATAAAAAGCAACAAATTCTTCTCGTACAACCAAACCTCCAGAAACAGTTCTAAGACTTTAAAATGAAAAGATTTTTTTTTTTTTTGTCAAATACAGTAAAGGTACTATTCTCACTTGATATATTTCAACTGCTGCTTATTCTGCCAACAAATTTTCTTCAAGGAAAGTAAAATTTAATACTAAAATCTAGTAAACTTCTCCTAATCTTCTAACTTTATGACACTCCTGTTTGACAGCTCTCAGCATTTCGGTTTGTCAACAGGTGAAGACCCTCCATTTTCCTCCAAAACTGTATATTCCTGGCAAACCTAGGAATATTACTCTATTACACTATTCCCTGAAAAAGAAAACAGTCACCTAAGTGGCCTGTACTTCTGCAGAACAAGAAGAACTAACAACCAATAAGAGGAGCAGAGCAACATGGTACTCTCTGCTTAATAAGAGGCTGAAACGGCTTTAAGTGGGCAAAAATGTTTGCCAATTTGGTAGCCAGCAGACATAGGCTTAGAGCACAGAACAAGTTATAGATTAGCTTTAATTGATAACTAAACCCTCTCCTCTCCTCTCCTCTCTCTCAACATCTACTCTTGACACATTAAACTACATGAAAAGGGGAGAATGGCACATGACATGGCAGAGACCAATGGGCTCAGCTGCCCAAAGGATCTCAAAAAGCCCCACTCCTCCTGTTGCAGAGTTGCAGACCAGCTTCCTCCTCAGGTCAATGCCATGTGGCAGATGCAGCTGCTTAGCAGAGCGTGGATCTGGTTGAACTGTGGTGTGGGGTAACAGACTAAGAGGAAAGCCAGTGCTGCAGCACTTATCAAGTGATGCACAGACCCGGCATTGTGAGTCTCGCTCCCCAGGTGTGAAATGTCACATGTCTGCTTACACTGAAATTTGGAGAAGTGTTTAGGGCAGGCGACTGTCAGAAAGCCAAGGCATAAAAAATCAGTTTCCTGTGACAATCCTTTTGTATATAACTACCTGATCAGCGCACTACGGTTGAAGTGTTGGCTTCCGCAGCTACACAAAGCTTTGGCAATCTTAACTTCAAAAGTAAATGTTAAGTTTGTAGTGCATGTAGACAGGCTAGGGACACGTCATCTCTGGTTGAAACTGCCATTAATGTTAATTTATAATGCTCTGTGGTGCACCTATTATGTATCATGCTGTTGTCAGTCCCTGTCTGGCTATACTGGCAGGCACTAGGAGTCTGAGCTTTGCAACATCTGTTGTCTGAAAAGAGGATGAGCCTAGACCTCCTGAGAAGAAGACAGCTCTGAAACATCCTTGTAATCAGGGCTGTGCAAAACTTGCATTTGTATGTGATGCTCTTTTGCTGTCTTACAAATTTAAGCCAGTTGAGAGTGGTAGTGTCAAGATTTTTATTTTTTTTAATAAGGTTTGGAAAAATAAGCTAGAGTGTGAGAATTGTGCTGCATCAGGATAGGACAATGCAGAAACGGGAATATTTCCAAGCTATGAATTTAGAATCATGGGGGTTGGTGAAGAGGAACGGTTTTTGATTATTTAGATGGAGCAAGGCACTGTCCTCAGATGCTAATAAACTGTTGATATAGCAATGCCAATACAACATAATATATAGGATGTGAATATTGGTTAAGTAAGGAGGTACACTGGAAAGTAAAATTGTTTAAGTTTCCTCATCTTGTTACTGCTAATTCTAGGCAAGCTCTATAAATAGAAGCTAATTCTCTTAACAGGTTAATTCTTCATAATATTCCATCTGACTGCTGTATCTTACCTATCTAGGGTACCCTCTGGTTGGTACAGCATCCAGCTTACAGACTTGTTTGCTGTTTTGTTTTGTTGAAAAAAAGCTGTACTGCAAACAACCAAATCCATGAAGTTTATGTTCAGCAGTAAAAATGTCCTTGTTGTGAATGTCATTCTGCTAATCCAAGACTGCCGGAGGAAAATGTATACTCTATTTCAGCATTTTCAGACTTTATACCTGCAATAACAAATAGTTTGTTTCACAAAAAAATGATACATTTCCCCACATTTCATTTACTACTGTTAAATATTTCCCAAATTACATATTAACGCAGCTTAACCAACAAAGTTTACAAGACCACCTGGGAAAAATTCCACTAGATAGGTGGTTACTGCAACATTGGAAGCCCACAGTTTATCTGGGTATTTTTCTCTTTCTTTTTTAAAATAATTGTAAAATTATTGTTTTAATGTCAAATATAGGACAGAGTTGCAAGTTCAGTCCAGAATCCAGGATCGCCTTAGTGAGCTCTGAGCAGAATGCAGTCACACTTTCACTTTTTTTCCTTTGGCCAAATAAATATTGCAAATTGGCCCTGTTTGAGCACTGGACTTTTTTCATACGCAGTTAGCTGAAAACAATGATATTAGGAGATTTAAAAATGAATATACCTTTTACTTTGGGATTTTCAGACTACTCCGGCTTATGAGTTCAAGTTTTCTTTCAAGAAAACATGGTTGTTTTTTTCTTAAAGCTACTTTTTCACCTTATAATCTGACTCTGGATGTTTGGAATGAAAGAAAGATGACAAATAACATTAATTTGTGGGAAATTTCTCAAAACCGGACAGGTAGTTTTGAAAACACATTGTTATTCCCAGTGAGAGTAGCAGAAGGAAAATATACAGGTACTATTTCCATCAATAGCTTCTTAAATCTTTTCTTTTGCATTTCAAGGCTATAATATATCTTAGAAGCTGCAGAGGAAACAGTGCCTTTTTGAAGGACAAACCAAAAACGTCACAGTGCGTGATGGTGACAGGACCTTCTTGACCAAGAAGCCAATACAAACCCTCTCACACAGTTCTGATTCAGCCAGTTCACTGCAATAAATCCAGTATGTTTGAATGGCAAGCTGGTCATCCAAACATGTCCTTTTGCTGTTCCTTTACACAAGTCTATATAAGATATTTTTAGCAAAAATTAGAGACTACAAAGAATAGTCAGGTCACGCAGTCTCTTTCATGAACACAGCACTCTCTCCTGGGGAATAATCTCTAGCAATCCCTAATTCAGTGGGATGGCTTTGATGTGCTGCCTCTTTTTCCCCTCTCACTCTTTCCCTTTGCCATACTGCAAAAGACAGGTGTAGCCTGCAGTTTGGATCAGAAACATTTCTCTTATTTGCTTCTGCGTTTCAGCCCACAGCTGTCTGCACATGAATAGATGGATGACTTTTCTTTAGTCTGATAAACTGTCCTTTCCTACGTATACCAGAGCTCAAATCTTCACTTCAAGAATACGCCCAGGAGCATTATTTCCACACATACACCTCCGGTTATCCCCACTGTGTTCTGCTCTCCCACTAGCGTTGCTATCATGCCACATTACCATGATTCATTAAATATGTAGGCAAGTGTTACACTGACAGTGACTCAGCAGCAATACAGAGATTATTCACTTTTTTGCATGTCTGCAAGAGAGGTACCTGTGGGATAACAGCAGAAAGATGAGTTATTTGTGTCACTAGGACGATGCGAGTTGCAACTCCAATTTACAGTAAAGTGTTTCTGTACACATTTGCATCCACTTTTTATGCTTTAATGTGACAAATAAGATATATGGTGAGGCTGCCACAATGTATGTGTGTATGTCTGCATGTGGTGTTAAGTGCTTTGCCCAGACAATGGGGTCAATTGAAGGGGTGCCTGTTTCCATCAAGGAAAGCACAGACACTGTCAGTGCCAAAGTCAGGCCACTGAGGTCACGTTTATGACCATATAATCTTCTGTTCATAAGACCAGCAAAAGTCTGACAGGGACAGAGAGAAAAATGGCTTCTAATCTGTTAGTCTGCTAGCAATTTTCCATGTGGATTTGGGCATCTCTCCCTATATCCTCTCATAACTTGTTTTATTAGCTCTTCGGGGAAGCACTTTCCCTCCCTACTTGTTTATATAGTGAATAGTCCAAGTGGGGCCCTGCCCTCTGTTTCAGCCTTTAAGCTCTTCCGTAGAACAAAGACCTGTAATAAACCTATTTACTGGCCTCTCCTTTAGAATGCTTTTGTGAAATCTGTTTGATGGAATGTTTCACAATTACTTCACAATAAAAACCCAGGGCTTTTAGAGAAGGAAACAAGCTGACATACAAATGTGTTCATCTGTATTTATTTTAAAAATGAAGGCACTTTGACTGCCTTCGCACATTTTCCTGCACTGTTCTCACTAATGAACGCTTTCAGTAGAGATAACAGCTACAATTAAAAGTTGTTTTAGTATCTAAAATCAAAACACCAATCTAGGATTGAAATGAGGACTCCTAAAATAAATGTGAAAA